>JAABLK010001132.1:0-10736 GCA_012295415.1 Phytophthora chlamydospora | reverse complement strand
CGAAGGGCTTGAATGCGGCCATTGGCACTAAGTCGAACCGAAACCTTTAAGGCAAAACTGAAAGTGAGGAAGGCTGAAGCGTCAGAAGCGCCATCGTCGCTTGAAGCGAGAGGAGTTAAAGGAGACAGACCGCAAAATGATCACGGAAACCATAAGATGATAGAATTTTCGGGTTCAAATTTTGTGAAAGCAGCTGTGATGTTGCAAACTTCAAAGTGAAATGTTACAAGAGATTTGAGCCACAAATATGAAGGTCGTAAACGAAAGGTCGCATAATATCTTGGGATCGAACCAAAAGAAGATATGAGTCTCTCCGTCGCCACCGGGAACTGGAATGCCCTTGAGTGACTTGTCCTGCTGTATGGCGATTGCCAGAATTTCGGCTGCCAGTAGGAACAGGAGCGGTGCGAGTGGGCATCCTTGGCGGATGCCCGAGCGCACTTCCTGAGGGTCAGATAATCCGCCGTTGACTAAGAAGCTGGCGGTGGTCCCTTCGTGGAGTTTTCTGATCATCTCGATGAACTTAAGGGAGAAGCCGAATCGCAGCAGAACCAAAAACAGGAACTCCCGCGCGACGGTGTCATAAGCCTTCTTGAAGTCTAGAAGCAGGATGTTTGGGCTGAGCGCCGCAGCCAGGGCTGGCTGGGACTGAGCCGTGGCGAGCATGGCGAGCACCGTCTTCAGGAGTTGTCGCCCGTGGACAAACCCCTGCTGGGTATCTCCTATTGGGGTTCCCATTACTCGTTGAACTCTCGTCGCGATCACCTTCATGTAGATTTTGTACCCCGTTTGCAGGAGGGAGATTGGTCGGAAGTTCATGGCGTCAGCTGAGTCTCCATTTTTCTTCAAAGGGATGACGAGGGCTTCCAAAAATGAGGGCGGAGGATCCCCTCCTTTCAGCAGTTCATTGCTGACTGCTACCATCACCGGTACTAGAATTGCTTGCGTATCCTTGAAGAAGTCGTTGTTGAGCCCATCGGGTCCTGCTGCTTTATGCCGGTTCAGTGCTGCGACTGCCTGGATGACTTCCTCAGTCGTGATCTCTTGCATTAGCATGTCGTTGTCCGATGTCATCAGCTTGAGCTCTTCCGGAATGGTTACAAAGGCATCAAAGCGCTTCTCGAACGCTGCACTATGTACCGTATTATGGATCGTTCCCATAATCGGTCTCCATTCGGTCCCGAACTTCGTGGGGAGCGTCATTCCCCGTGTGAAGCCTGCACCATGGGGGTGCTTAATGTCTGCGATTGTTTGGTCCCGCTCCCAGTTGGATGCGCGCTTAAACTGCCATCGTAGTTGCTCCGTCGACCTCTCTAGCTGGCCCAGGCATACAAGAGCAAGGAGAGGATAGGAGATGTGCTTGGACTTTAGTGGGAGTGTTAGAGTGCTATGACTGGCCTAAAACATTCGCGAATAACAAAGCGCAAACACATCCTTCTTTGCACAGGTACTTAAGGAGTAAGCCTATGACGGGCAACATAACGCCGAGGGATGTTATGTGAGGAGGACGCGTGGCACTGAACCCGCCTTCCAGGCAGTCCTCCTCACTTTTTAACCGACGGCTTTTCCAATAAGTCTAATACTGACATGATCCTGGAGGGCTTCGCCCGAGCGGGCGTGGTCCCAACAGGACCTCGTGACCGCGATGGCCGTTTCCGAGTGGCTGCAATTGTTGCCGATGCACCACTAGTGTAAGACAGATAGACCTTACAATACATGTTCATAGAGCGAGAACATCTGCTCCAGAAGGAGATCCATGTTCGCGAACCCGTGGCGAAAGAGCTCGACGGCGAACTGGAGAACGCTGGCCAAGTTGTCGCCGGCGTGTGACCGACTCGAGTTACGACGGCGGCACCAAGTTGCCCAGATCCCAGTACGAGGAACTGGAAGCTCGTGGGTTGACTCCCAGTACGCTTGAGCCCGGTGATTGAGATGCCGTCGCAACCGCATTACGTACGCGCGGAAGGTCATGTCATCAGCCGCGAATGTCAAAGGCGTCATCGCCTCTTGTAGATAAGCTCACGGCTCGGATTCGTAGAGCGCGTCCACGTTGGCTATCGTCAACAGACCCTCGTTCCAGCTGGCCTAAGGTGGATCCACTTCACGCGGGAACAACCATGCGTGCGGGGGGAAGAAACGTGAGCCGGATCATCGACACAGTGATGACAGGCAACCGCTCAGACCGGAGCCGCCTTGTCCAAGGCGCGTAACGAGAGTGCGCCCATTCCGACGAGTCCTGAACTAGAGGGGTGACCGGCGAAACGAACGGTACAATCGGCCCCCCAGCAACATGCTGCACGCTGGGTGTGGGAGACACTCCGGGCAGTTTTTTACCTGTTGGATTCGATCCAACAAAATCGTGTGTATTGCCGCTTTTCTTGCAATTTGCATTGATGTCCAGCCAAACCTCACGAGTGTCCCTCCGACACACCTATACAAAACCGACCATTCGGTCAGTTTTGAAATTCGCCGTTTTTGGCAAAAATGGCAGACGGAAAAATGGTCCCTCGACTTGTTTTTTGGTTTGGCGCCAAAACCAACTGCGACAATTGCGATAATAATGGCGCGCAGCGTGCTGGAAGCGGCGGCGTCTCCGAGCAGCAGCGGTGCGTCGCACGTCGCGCCCTTCTCGCGCCCTCTTCGAGCCTCTCACACTTTCTTCCTGTATGTGCCTGCATGTGCAGACTCGTCGCCTGTGCTGGTGGCGGCCCCCGAGCGCCGCACCCGCCCTGTCGAGACGGACGAGCAGGTAGGGCGGTCGGCCGTTGACGCTGCGTAGAACGAAATCGAACGGCGCTCTAACAAGTCTATTCTGTGTACGCCTACTAGTCGGAGGACGCAGACACGGACGAGCTGGAGGAGAACAAGGACGACGACGAGATGGAAGAAGACGAGCCGCAGGAGAAGCCCCGGCGGCCCTCGGTACAGCTCTAAAGCCGGCCCTTAAGCTCTGCAATTTGACTGACTCAGTGACTGACTCTTGCTGCCAGCGCCGCCTGCAGACGCGGCTGGACGTCGAGAGTCCGCCGCCCTCCACGGGCCGAGAAGACGCCAGCAGCGCGTCGCCGTCTCCGGCCTCTCGCTACTCGCTGCGCACGCGCCACTCGAAGCCCAAGCGCTTCGACGAGTCCATGTACAATGACGTGTTCACAGCCAGCGCCCCGTACGCCGAGTCGACGCCCGAGTCAGTGGTTAACGGGAAGAAGCGCAGACGCCGCAGTCGGAACCGCAACCGCCGGGCCAAGAGGCAGCGGCATGGAGACGAGGAAGAGCAGGAGGAGGACGACGAAGAACACGAGGAAGAGGCCCAGTATGCCCAGGAATTGAGCATGAAGGAGATCAATCGCAAGATCAAGGCGCAGGAGCGCAAGGAGCAGCAACTGGCTCAGGAGCAGGAGCGGCGCTCGCGCTCGACGCGCTACTCGCTGCGATCGCGAGAGAGCCTCACGGCAAGCGAGGCGAGCGCGATCTCGCCGCCACTGGTAGAGAGGAGACGGCGCGGGACGAAGCGCTCGCAGCTGGAGGTGAGTGCTGAAGACGACCACGCAGAAGCTGAGCAGGAGGACGCAGACAACGAGCTGCAATCCGAGGACGAAGACCCGAATTCGGATGAAGAACAGGATGACGAAGACGGCGAAGGCGGACCAGCAAGCGCCACTCGGTACCACCTGCGGCAGCGTCGACAGGAAGCTACCAGCAATGGCATCGCCACTCGAACCCGGACAAAAGCTAGTGCAGGGCCTGCGTTCGAAAGGGAGGACACCTCGCGTCGCTACCCGCTGCGCGATCGCTCCAAAACGCACCGGGCAGACGCGGAAGTAGATACGGCAGCCTCCCCAGAAACGTCTGCGTATGCCGAGTACCAGAAACGACAAGCCAACCGAGCTTCCAGGAGGAATGGCACGAGCGGCTCTGGAAGCAACCGGCGGCTCTTTCTGCCGGACATGGACTCGTCGCCTCCTCCGCGCCGTCGTCGTAGCCGAGTTCGGAGCAAGCACGGCCGCGGGCGTCGGGATCGGCGCCGCAGATCACTGTCCTCTTCGTCTTCTGGTTCGTCCTCGTCTTCTGACATGTTCCTGGATGATGACGACTCGGACGGTGGCATGCGAACGAGCAGTCCGTGGAAGTCATCGAAAGGCGGCCGTAAGGGTGGAAGCTCACGCGCGGACATCACGCCTGTGGAAGTGGATCGCAGCATCACGTGGGACAGCGTGGGTGGCTTGAAATCGCACATCGAAGCGCTGAAAGAAATGGTGATGCTGCCGCTGTTGTACCCGGAATTCTACGCCAAGTACAATGTGGCGCCGCCGTCAGGTGTGCTGTTCTACGGTCCTCCAGGCACAGGAAAAACGTTGCTAGCCAGAGCGCTGGCCAACTCGTTTCACAGCGACGGTGACCAAGCCAGCGCCGTCAAAGGAGACGCGACTCCTGTACCGAGTGGGAAAGACAAGAAGGAGAAGCAGAGACGGCACGTTACGTTCTACATGAGGAAAGGAGCGGACTGCCTAAGCAAATGGGTGGGAGAAGCTGAGCGGCAGCTACGACTGCTGTTTGAAGAGGCCAAGCGCAACCAGCCCTCGATTATATTCTTCGACGAGATCGATGGCCTCGCTCCTGTGCGCAGTGCCAAGCAAGACCAGATCCACGCGTCGATCGTGTCGACTTTGCTCGCTCTGATGGACGGCATGGACTCACGGGGCCGTGTCGTTGTGATTGGAGCGACCAACCGACTTGACGCGATCGATCCTGCCCTGCGCCGTCCCGGACGATTCGATCGAGAACTAGGTTTCAAGTTGCCGGGTGTGAATGAGCGGAAGAGCATGCTGGCGATCCACTCGAAGCACTGGAAACCTCCGCTGTCAGACAGATTTCTAACTGAGCTCGCTGAGCAAACGGTGGGGTACTGTGGTGCCGATATCAAGGCACTTTGCGCGGAGGCGGCCTTGTGCTCTCTACGGCGCGTGTATCCGCAAGTTTACGCCAGTGAAGACAAGCTGCTGATCAATCTGGATAAGGTGGTGGTGGCTCGCGGGGATTTCGTCAAGGCAGTGAAGAAGATCACGCCAGCTTCCCACCGCGCCGTTAGCTCGTTCGCAGCGCCGCTACCCCGAGCTGTGAAAGGGCTGCTAAAGGGGCAAATGACGAAGGTGCTGCGAGATGTATTGCGCCACTTCCCGCTCTTTCCTGTTGATAAAGCGGCTATTGATGATGCTGTCACCACGGACAGCACCGATGAAGATGCCGTGGCTGCTGGTGATGAGGATGCAGACGAAGACGATGTGGACATTTACGCTATCGCAAACCATGACGATTGTGACGTGTGCCACGGAGGCGAAGGCGAGTTACTCTGCTGTGATGCCTGCCCTGGAGCTTTCCATCGTGCGTGTCTCTCGGAGGTGACTCCATCGGACGAATCTGCTGCGGAAAACTCCGGTGCGCTTTGGTTTTGTCCGGATTGCCGGAGCTCCAACTCCGCAGCAGTGCAAACGGCTCAACAGCGCGCGCACAAGAAGCGTGTTCACTCCATTGCTTCCCTCCATTTGCCTCGGCACTCTGGGTTCCCTCGCGTCTTGATTGCGGGCAAGGCTGGCATGGGTCAGCAGTACATTGGCCCCGCGCTTCTGCATTCGTTTGAAGGGCTCACGCACTTCTCGCTGGATTACCCTTCGCTGGTGGCGGACTCCAACTCGCACTTCCCGGAGGAAGCTCTCATCCAACGACTAAGCGAGGCGCAGAAATGTCTGCCGTGTGTGCTGTATCTCCCCCAGATCGAGCTGTGGTGGAAGAACACGTCCGAGTCGATGCACCTGACGCTCAAGATGATGCTCCTGAACCTGCAAGTGCGAGCCAACCTGCCCATCTTGTTTCTGGCGTGCACAGCGTCGTCCTCGTGTGACGAACAGACACTGCCGGAGGACTTGCTGGCGTTGTTTCAAGAGGACCCGAGCGTATCCCGGACGTCCGTGATACTGGAGCTGGACGCACCGAACAAAGCTGCTCGGTTGACGCATTTCCAGCAAGTTTTCAGCTCGTTCGCTACGCCTCCAGCAGTGCAGAAGACCAAGCGCAGCAAGAACGAAAAGCTCGAAGTGCTGCCATTGGCCCCGCTGCCAGCGCCAGCCAAGATGGAGTTGAGCCCCGAAGAGCAGCAGAAGAGGAAGGAGAGAGACCTCCATTTCCTTCGTGAGCTGCGGATCTTCCTGAGCCAAGTGCTGGACTACTGCTACTCGCAGAGGCTGTACACGCCGTTCTACGTGCCGGTGGACCCCGTGGCCGTTCCAAACTACTACTTGATTGTGAAGCGCCCCATGGACTTGAGGACGATGCGGGACAAGCTCAACGACGAGGAATACACGTGCTTCGAGCAGTTCATGGACGACATCCAGCTCATCGTGCGGAACGCCAATGTGTTCAACCCGAAGCGCAGCTCCACGCGCCACATCGCGCACGCAGCGGGCACCATGAAGGACAACATCCTGTCGTACGCGCACCGGTTCCGCATCCGCCAGGGCTACGATCTGTTTGCCAAGTGCCGAGAGGTGGCGAAGCGGCTCCGAGCGCACCCCACTATCTACGGGGAGTACGGCCAACGCTTTTTGAAGTCTAAAGGCAAAAGTACGCGGAAGCCTCACGAACTAGCTCCCGAGAAGCCCGGCGTGCGCACCAGTGCGCGTCTTCGTGGAGTGAAGGCTCCTGAAGTCAGTTTGGATGATGCGATCTCGCGCGCGACGGCAGCTAGTACAGGCTCCAGCAAGCTGGTAAGCAACGGAGTGGCCGTGAAGGAGGAGGCCGCGACGGAAGGTCAGAGCGCAGGTAGCAGCAAGGAAGACGGAGCAGACACCAAGAGCCCGTCATCCCTACCGGTGGCCCAGTGGTTTGACGATGAAGAGGAGGAAGAGAAGAAGAGCGATGAGGAGGAACGTACCAAGACTGGCGGTAGTGAGAAGCCAGGCAGCGACAAGGACGAATCTGGCGAGGAGAGCGAGGAAGAGGAGGCGTTTGACGAGGGCGATCGCGTCTTCGTGAGCAGCCGGACGCACCCAGGAATCAACCGCGAGGGGGGCGCTGCTGTCATTCAGAGTCGCAACAAGGACGGCACGTACAACGTCAAGTACATTCTCGGCGGCAGTGAGAAGGCCGTCAGTGTCAAGTACATGAAGCGGTTGACGGACGACGCTGTGATGGAGTCCGTCAAGACACCGCGCTCGGTCGCCAATGGCTCGGCCGATGCGGCGGGCTCGGTGCGCTTGATCCAGGACGAAGAGAAGATGGACGAGACGGACTACTTTGACGAGCTGCTGTGGCCCATTCTCAAGGACGAAGGCTGGACGCGCGACGACAATTTCGATATCATCGAGGCGTCGGACAAGGAGTCCGGGCTGGCAGTGCAGCGCGTCGTGTTCACTCCGGGCAAGAAGCGCAACGGCGAGACCGTGACGTTGAATAGCGTGCTGGAGGCGTTGGCGTACATCACGGCAGACCCGGAGCTCTCGCAAAAGTGCTTCGGCACTCGCTACGCCGAAAGCATGATGACGGACCAAGCGCTGGGCGAGAGCAGCAGCGACGAAGAGACCGTGGAGGAAGCAGCTCCAGCAAGAGACAACGTGGAGGAGAAAAAGGCTCCGTCAGTACCAGCCGAAGCCGAGGCAAACGACGAGCCGATGCCTGAGGCGAACGAGGAGGAGGCGGCAGAAGAGCAGGCCGCACCAGACTTTATTTATGACGAGGTACGGGACTGCAGTTCGTGTAGGGAGGGAGGGCGCGTTCGTTCACTGAGCTGTGTTTGTTGTTGATCTCTTGCTGCAGGCGCGGATGGCGGCGGTCTTGACGAAGCTGGTGGCCAAGACGGCGGGCTGGACTGTCGACCAGCTTCGCGACGAGCTGCTGCTGCTGAACAAGCTGGCGTACCCGTCTCGCAACCGCTTCGACCGCACGGACCTGATGATGGTGCGTCTGCAATGCGATGGCGAGGTGTCTTGACGGCGCTAACGTTTTGTTCCTTGGTGTCTGTAGGTCATTGAGGCGCATGTGCTGATGATGCAGTGAGTGAAGCAACACTAAAGCTAATACACGATAGATCATCTATGAGTTGTCCTCCTTTGTCCTTCAAACGTCCATCCTGTCTTACATCATATCATAAATTCGCAGTCTTATTCATAGGTTTATGTTTCCCTTCAAGTTCGGTCATTCTCTTTCCTCCTTCTCAACCCGCTCCTCCTTCGTCATGCCCATCGTGTACGCGCTCGTGTCCCGCGAGAAGACGGTGCTGGCCGAGTACACGGCCACGTCCGGCAACTTCCCCACCGTCACGCGCGTGCTGCTAGCCAAGATCCCGACGCAGGACGGCCGCATGTCGTACGTGTACGACCGCCACATCTTCCACTACGTCGTGGAGCACGGCGTGACGTATCTGTGCATGGCGGACGACGACCTGCAGCGTCGCGTGCCCTTCCTCTTCCTGGAAGACATGAAGAACCGCTTCCAGGCCGCGTACGGCGAGCGCGCGCTCACGGCCATCGCCTTCGCCATGAACGACCAGTTCCAGCACGAGATCCGCCGTCTGCTCGACTACTACAACGCGCACCCGGACGCAGACTCGCTCTCACGCGTAAAGCAGCAGATCGACGACGTCAAGGACATAATGGTGGAGAACATCGACAAGGTGCTGGAGCGCGGCGAGAAGTTCGAGCTGCTGGTGGACCGCACGGACAAGCTCAACCGCCAGTCGGTCAAGTTCGAGCGCTCGTCCACGCAGCTTCGCAAGTCCATGTGGAGACGCAATGTCAAGCTCTGGCTGCTGCTGGTGTTCGTGGGGCTGTTCGTCATCTACCTGGTCATCTCCATGGCCTGTGGCTTCGACTTCAGCGGCTGCTCCGGCAAGCGCAGCAATGAAGAGTGAGGCACGTAAGACACAAGTACTGACAAGTGTATGGTCGACCCGTGGTCGCCTTCCCCGTTCTCTTGTTGTTGTTGTGTGTTGTTTGGTTGCCGTCAAAAAGGTTTAGTGTCTGTCTATCTATTCATCTGCTTTCTATCTGGTTGTGTTGGTCTACGAGGCGAAGTCCAAGGCGCGGTCAAAGTTGGTCTCGGACGTGGTGCGCACGCCCTGGTGCCAGTGGCTCTCGACGTTGGCGTGGAGAGCGGCGGTGACGGCGGCGTAGATGGCTTCGTCGCGGCCCAGGAAGTGCACGAGCGCGAACTGGCAGCCCGTGAAGGCCAGTGCCTCCTTGGCCACGTCGACGTTCGGGCTCTGCAGCGCGCGTGCCAGTCGCGTGAAGATGCGGCGCTGCAGCTTCTGCGTCGAGTCCACTTGATGCAGAGGCGGACCGGACATGATGACTCGTGCTACCATGCGGATGGCGCCCACCTCCTGCTTGGGGTAGCGCGTCGGCCACGCGCTCAGCAAGCGCTTCAGCAGCGGACCTGTGACCGACGGCATGTACGCCACGAACTGGCCGGCACAGCTGATGAGCTCTTCGTCGTCCGAGCCGGCCGGGTCGACCCAATGCGCGCGCCAGAGCGACACAAGGCTGGCGATGCAGTTGCGCACGAGCTCCTTCTGCTGTTCTGTCTGCTCCTGGGCTGCGTCCGATCCCTCGGGCGGCGGCGTCTCCAGCAGACTTTCCTCGACGTGCTCGATGAAGTAGCGCAAGAACTCAGTGAAGCCATGTCCATGGTCGTGCTGGTGGTCCGCGATAACTTGCGGGGACGTTTTCTCGACGCCAAGTGTATGGGCACGCGCAGCAACTGCCGTCACGTACTCCACACGCAGCGCCGTAGCGTCCGCCAGTGCTCGAGCGAGATGCAACCTCTTGGTGGGGCAGCTTTTGTGGATGGCGCGCAGGATGTCCAGCCGCGCGCTGGCTGTGCGGAAGTCCTCGAAGCGCAGCGCCGTCACTAGCGCGTGCATGAACGTTGGCGAGATGAGGCTGTCTGCCGTCGCTGCAGGGGTTAGGGACGACGGCGCATGCAGGTTGAGCTGGTCCTTGAAGAGCGCGTTGGCGAGTCCTCGCTTGACGAACTCCTCGTTGGGTTCGTCTGTGTCTGTTCCTGTGTCGTCTCCGAAGGCGCTGAGCGCCTGGCGCGGGCGGTTGCGCCGCTCCTCGCTGCGAGCAAAAAGCGCCTTGAAGATGGTGTCAATGACGTCGTCGCGGCTGGCCACACGCTGCGGCAACCGCTTCTGCTGGCTGAAGAGCGTGAGCTGCTGCGGGAAGGCGCTGCCCGCCGTCTCAGGGTAAACGTCCTCCGTGTCCTTGTCCACCACCTTCTCCGTCTCCTCCGGCGTCTCCTGTGTCTGCAGCTCCGCCGACGTGAGCGACAGTTTGCGGCGGTGGCGCTCGTGCATCGACACGGCCACCGCCTTGGCTGATGGTGGCGGTTGGTCCTGCTTGACGAATCCCTTGGCGCCCATCCGGCCGCGTCGAGGCTTGCTCGGTGCATTGGTCTTCGCTGCTGTGGGTCTCTTGGTCTCCTGCTGGGTCTTCTTCTCTATGCTCTTGTGCAGTTTAGCAGCTGCAGCAGCTGTGGCCGAGCGTCTTGGACGACGTGTAGAGGCAGTGGAAGCACTGGTACTGGAGCCGCGCCGGTCCGTCACGAAGGCCATGGAGCGCTTGGGCGACGCGGACGCCGGCGGAGCCGTTCGCTGAGCGGCCGGCACGAACACGGGCGCGGATAGGGATAGACTCGCGCGGCCGAAGCGCTGCTCTAGCTCGTCCTCATCCAGGCTGCGCTCGCGG
>JAABLK010001131.1:0-10743 GCA_012295415.1 Phytophthora chlamydospora | reverse complement strand
ATAGTGCATGTGGTATGCCGTGCGGTGGTGGGTCGCTGCTGGCCGTCCATTTGGAGGGAGCCCCCCCCCCCCCCCTTTGTGTGGCACTAGTCAGTCGGTGACACGTACATCTGTGCGCACAGAATGGTGTGGCAGCAGCTGCAACTGTGTGACTGCACCTGCACTTGTGTGGCGACAGCTGCAGCACTTCTATTGGTGTGTCTGCACCTCTATTTGTCTCCTTGGTGTATGCCACACAAAGTGTACCCATCCACCCACCCACCCGGCCCCCACCCGGGCCTGCCACGCGGCCTCGGGCTCTCTGCGGCCACCCATTCCCCCCTGCAGCCGCCCACACATGCTCAGACAGTGTGTACGTGTGTCAGGTAGTAATAGGCGTGGCGAACAGTGCCCAGTGTAGACGGCCATCTTAGGCTGAAAGCACCGTATCCCGTCTGCTCTGCGAAGTTAAGCAGTTTGCAATTTGCCGGCTACCCCACAAGTGCCCAAGACAGGTCCACACCTGCTAGAGCGCTTTCAAGCTTCGGTCCCCCAAGTCGAGTGCGTGCGCCATATACACCTCA
Organism: Phytophthora chlamydospora; assembly: GCA_012295415.1. Classification (NCBI taxonomy): domain Eukaryota; phylum Oomycota; class Peronosporomycetes; order Peronosporales; family Peronosporaceae; genus Phytophthora; species Phytophthora chlamydospora. The sequence goes on along the minus strand of JAABLK010001131.1, from coordinate 10,180 downwards.
GCCTAGCTGTTGTGCCGCCACCGCTCCTCTTCCGCGACCCCAAGACCTCCGCCATCTACCCCGACACCACCTCAGCTTCTGACTGTCGTGCTGCCGCTGCGTTTGGCCCCCTGGTCTTCACGCTTCCTCGCCTTCGCGCCTCGACCCCACCTCGACTCTAAGCCGTCGTGCTGCCGCTGCCGTTGGCCCCGCCTGTGCCCTCGACTCGTGCCGTGCCTTCGACCGATCTCGCCGCTTGAAGACCATCCTACCTGCCGACCGACCCCAGTCGACTGCAACTTTCAATCGAGCCGCCTCTTTGACGTCGTTGCCGAGCCAGCGCCTGTGATCCTAGGAGTTCATAGGAGTGCAGCCTTCGCCCTACCGTAAAGGGGGGTACGTGACAACTGAAAAGGGAGTTACTTGAGAGCAAGTTCACCCCGTACTGGCAAGACCTCTTCGATCGCCATGGTGGCCGTTCATCGTGACCAGACATGGCTCGCCGAATGGCGAAACAAGGCTCCGAGAGCCGAGTTCTCGCAACCCACGGACGACACGCTCGAAAAGGCCGAGACGGCCATGCTCGATCCGGATCGCTCCGCTCAAGACAAGAAGTTCGCTGCGCTCGCTGGCGTCCCCCAACAGGTCGCTAGTGAGGTGACCTTCTCGATGTGGATCCCCGCGAAAGACCTGACCTCCACGTTTACGGACACGGAGATCATGACCTCGCTCGGATCTGGCCCACAACCAGCCATCTGGTCAGCCAACACGCTGCATCTCCGAGACTTCAAGACCATCCGCAACGCTGGTATCAGTTTTGTCTGTACCAACCGTGACGTGTGCTCCAAGCTCGGAGGACAACAACTTACCATCTGTGGCAAGAAGTATCGTATCCAGCCGTACTCCAAGTACTCCAACTGGTACTACGTCGACCTCCAGCGTCTACCGGATGAGACAACCGATGGCGAGATCTACGATTGGTTCGTAGAACATGGTACGCCTCCAGTGTACATCTCCCCGAGCCGTACGGTTCAAGGTCTCCGCTCCCGAAACCGCCGGGTGTACTTCAACCAGAAGACCCCACCAGCCTCACTGATGATTGACGCAACGACACCGCTGCGCCAGATCGACTTCGGCGACCACGGCTATGCTGTGGTCAACCATCGCATCCAAGCCTTCAACCGTGTCAAACCACCCTTCATCCAGGCGCTCCAAGCGGAACGTAAGGCTCGCTCAGCGAAGCAGCCTGCTGCTACATCACGCTCGAAAAAGGCGAGCCCTTCACCACCCAAGCGCGCCCCAACCGGCGATACTACCATGAACGACGCCGCCGACTCGGACTATGCCCCGTCCGAATCGGATCACTCGGACGACTCTCTTAAGGATGCGTCTGACGGCAGCGCTATGGAAGACGTCACGACGGTTAGCGTCCAGCCCAGTTCTGTCTGGCAGGGCGCCGATGCCCCAACCTTCTCCATCACAGCAGCCAAGCGAACGGATCGCACGCTCACACGTATCCTCCGAGCCAAGCAGCTGGCTTTCGGTCCTGTAGCCCCCACTGCAGTCGCGGACGTTCACGAACTGCCGCCTTCCCAGTCGAGATACTCTGCCTTTGCATCACCCAACCCTTTCGAGTGGCTGAGTACAGGTGAAGATGGAACAGCCCCGGCTGACCAAGACCTGATCCTGTGGGATGGATCCAACCCCCCGCAATCGGTGGCTTCGTTCATTAAGTTGCCGAAGCAATCGGAGCGCGTCATGAACAGCGCTGTTGTGAAGTACTCTGCGGAAGAAGCCTCGCTGGAACAAGTCAGTGAAATCATCGAGGCGTACTTGAAGGAATATGCGGATGTCGACGGCGCTGACGAGGCCCTGTACTCGTTACAGGCGCAACCCAGTGTGCACCGCTTCCTCCTCGACACCTCGACGCCGGGCAACTACCAACATCTGCGCAGCAAAACGATGAACCACGCAGTTCTTCGCATGGTTGCCAGGAAGCTGATCCCGACGAACAAGGAATACTCACTCAACGATGAGATCGTCAAACTCTTCCCGACCGCGACGGATCTCAGCTCGCAAACCGTGCTAGAGAACCTGTGCGGCACGACGAATGACTTCTGGCTGCAAGTTCACTTGGCCGAGTTCGATCTCGCCTTGCAGATTATTGCACCAAGTATCTACATGGACCCGCTCAAGATAGGCGCGGTCATTCAACGCAGCCCCTCGGCGCTGCCACATCCTCGATGGCATCTCTGGGATGACGACACGCTTGCGGCTCTAATCACATCACCTCTGATGGACCGACTTCTACAATCGCCCCTGCCCGAGGAACTCCGATCGTGCATTGGAGCCCTCCAGCAGGTTGCTACGGCGGCAGCCAGCCCCAATGTCCCTTCTCTCTAACGGGAGCTGGGACCTCCGGGGACTCTCGCTCAATGCCAATGGCATGAACCGAGTCTCCAAGAGCTCCTTGAACTACCTCTCCAAGACCTACCACCTGGTAGGCCTTCAAGAGACGAGGTTCGAGTCGTTCGAAAACTTCAAGCGAATGAAGCACCTGTGGGAGGAGACTTCACGCTTTAACACAAGCTTTTGGTCGCAAGACCACATGACACGCTACACGGGGCGCGCTGGTGTTGGCTTACTGCTAACGCCTACGTGCCCCGTCAAGGACATCCAAGACGTTACCCTCCGTCACGTCAGCTCGCCGACGCTGACGGACCGATATTTACTGCTACGAGGCACGCTGGACTCTACGACCACGTACATCCATGTGGTGTACGCTCCGGTCAAGCCCAACCAGCGTCCCTCGTTCTTCAACCTTCTTCCCCGCAACTTTGACGATGATGAAGATGAAGCCGCTTTTCACATTGTGTTGGGCGACTTCAACACGGTTCTGGACAGCCGGTTGGATCAAGCCAACCAAACTGACCGGAATCGTACTCAAGGCCAGACCGAGCTACAAGACTGGATGCAAGCCATTAACGTGGTCGACGCTTGGCGTCTTCAACACCCGGCTTTGGTCGAATTCTCTGGTCCCAATGCTCGATCACGCATCGACTACGTCCTCATGAGCCCTCGTCTCTTTCGCTCGGCCATGCAGAACATCCTCCATGACCTCCGCCGAAGGGCGGAGCTTGGTGACCACAACGGCATCGATTTCCGACTCGGCTCTACGACATTTCGACCAGCCACCCGCCCGCCATGGCGCTGCCCCGAGTGGGTCATCCAGCTACCAGAGGCGCAAAAGCACCTCCAAAGGTCCGTGGAAGAGTTGGCCAACCGACTACACGCTCCAACCGATGACCGGTATAATCCTGGTTGTCTTCTCGACGAGCACAAGCGTTGTGACGCTATCTTTCTGCGTGAGCTGTTCCAGTCCCGGAAGAATGCTCGCCAGAGAGAGATTGAAGAACTCCATCTGGAAATCAACCGGCTGCGACACCTTGAAGCGACCAACCCCTCGGCGGATCAAGCCAACCAGCTGTGCGAAAAAAAAGCCCAGCTCGACGTAAAACTCCAGCAACGCAAGGACTACGCCTCGCAGAAGAAGTTCGCTTCGGACCTCCAGGACGCCGAAAAGGGATCCAAGTTCTTCTTCCGCCCGCCACAAATTCTTCATAACACACCGATTCCAGTCGATTCGCCGGAAGAACTGGAGACGATGTGCGACGAATTCAACGAATTTTGGTCCGGGATTTACCGCTCGCCGTCCAAGGAGTTCACGCACCCGAAGCCAAGATGGAATCGGCTACAACTGGCAGAGATCCTGCAGCACACCACTGCACATCTCACACCGGCGCAGGCTGCGTATATGGACAGCCCCCTAACCGCAAACGACTTCTACTGGGCTATCAAGCATACGAAGGCAGGGAAGGCGCCTGGCCCTGATGGACTTCCGCTCGCCTATTACCTGACGGACCTCACGCTGTGGTGTCGCATCCTTGAGATCGTCTATGCGGCGCAATTGGAGCGCGGACGCATGTCCAAGTTCCAACGCCGTGGCCAAGTGTGTTTGCTCTACAAGAAAGGTGACCGAAAGGAACCTGGCAACTATCGCCCCATCACGCTACTCAACGTGGACGCCAAATTTGGTCCGAAGATCCTGGCATTTCGACTCGGCACGTTACTCGACTCCCTTCTTGGATCCGACCAGTACGGCTTTGTGCCCGGACGTGACATTCACCATGCACACGTCCGGTTTCAAGCGCTGATGAAGCTTTACGAGGATGAAATGGACGCTATGGCTGGTGCGGTGCTACTGGACTTCGCCAAAGCGTTCGATAGTGTGGTGTGGGATGCCCTGGACATGATCCTCATGCACTTCGGATTTGGCAGTGTTTTTCGCCGCTGGGTTCGCGTGATGTTTGCTGGCACCCTCGTGGCACTGATGTTCAATGGCAGTCCACTGGCACCCTTCGAGCTAGGGAGAGGCGTAAGGCAAGGTGACCCACTCTCCCCAGGTCTTTTCGTGCTTTTCGTGGAACCCCTACTCAACCTGATTCGAGCGAAGATGAAGGATGCTGGACTTCGTTGTGGTCGCTCCTCGACAGCCCATACGGTCATCAGCTTTGCGGACGACTGCACGGGGCTACTTCGAGACCTCAGGGACACGCAATGCCTGCTAGATCTGGTGGACCAGTTCTGCCAAGCGTCCGGCATGGAGCTGAACAAGAACAAGACTGTGGTACTGCCGTTCCGACCCTGGGATAATGATACTGACAGCACCCGTACGTTGCTCCAGGATCTGGGGCTATCGGTCGTCGACAATGACGGCTCGACCAAGCTCTTAGGCATCTACTACGGACCCAAATTGACAGACGCAGCGCGACTCGAGTATTTGCTCGCGAATATGCAGACTCGATGCTCCCTTTGGAAGTACCGCGCCAGAACGCTACGTGGCCAGGTCGTCATCCTTCAGCAGATTATCCTGCCGGTGCTATGGTACTCGGCCAGTGTCTGCTACGTGCCCAAGTCTGGTTTTCAAGACAAGTTGGAGGCGATGATCGTTCGCTACATGACGAAGTCGATGACCTCCAACATTGTTCCACGCATCTGGTGGGGCCTTCCGCAGTCGATGGGAGGACTTGGCCTGGCGCCCGTGGAGACCATGATTCAAGGACTCCAGCTTCATACGCTCTGTCAGCTCATTGTAGCTGTTCGGAAGGCGCCGCTGGAAGTGCCGCTATGGACAACGCCTGTGATTGAACTGTTCAACCGCGCCATGCGGCCTTGGGGTCGCGACTTCGACATTCTGTACGCTCCGGTCTGGAACAGCCCGGATCACGCAGTATCGCGTCGCAGCTCCCGATGGAGTCACATGGGCAAGTACTGGCACCAGGTTATGTTCCTGTGGAGCACGAAACTGATGCAGAAGGTGACCCGCAACGCTTCGGTCCTCGACAAGTTGACGATGCCTTTCCTGGACAACGCCCTTGTCAAGACAGCAGCCAAGAAGCCAGAAACGCTACGCGCAGCTGGACTTATCACAGTCCAGCCACTTGCGCAGCACGGTATCCTTCGGCCAACTGACTTACTGGCACTCACTAGTCTGCCGGTGCTGTCAACGGCACTAGCACAAGCCTTCCAAGAACTGTGCACGCCGGACACGGCACCCAACAATCGCGCATGGGGTGTCTTCCTTACTCGGATCGACTCCCTCCTTCGACCGCTACGAAGCCTGCCTGCTGGCCCGCTACCCGCCCCTGTCTACCACTGTGCCCAGCACACGTGGATTTTTGACGGCTACGAGGTGGCCAACCTTACGGTGGCCTTGATTCGCAGACGCTTGATTAGCTTCAAGCCTCCGCCACTCCCAATCCAACCATTGGGACTTGAGAAGCAACCTCCGGCTGACATTTGGGTTCGGGATCTCAAGATGAACAAGAATGTGCTACCAGTCTACGCAGATCTGCTGTATAGGCTGCAGCACAACGCTCTTTATGTCGGATACCGTCTCCAGCACGTTGTCAATGCAGTCACGACATGCCTGCATGGCTGCAACGTCCAGGAAACAATACCCCATCTCTTCTGGTACTGTGGGTTCGCTGCTGAGGTGTGGAGGGAGTGGTTGGACGCCTTCCAACAGTGGCTAGCCTCGCCGATCGAGTGGGCCACCATCGTCTACTTCGACAACATTGTGCCTACCCAGAGTGCCAAGGACACCTACGGCTACAGTCTCTTCGTTGTTTTCCATATCGTGAGAACGGTGGTGCTCCGCAGTCTTTGGACGCATCGGAACGACATCCGCTTCCACGACCATGAGCCGAATTTGATCGACGTACAAGCGCACGTTCACGCTTTAGTGGATCTCCATGTGGCCTCCCTCTGGCACGCTACTGCCGTACAAGCGCTCCGACATTCCTCGCGTCTACAGGTGCAGCTACGCGCACTTTTGCGCAGCCTGCCAGTGGCTGCACCCTTCGCTAACGAAGACACGCATGGCACCGGGCCCCAGCCTGAAATGGGCACTCAACCAACTCAGTGATGTGGCCGGAAGAACGGCCCGAAGGAAGGGCCTGGGCGCTCGGAAGGAGCCATTGGAAGTTCCCGCTTTTGGGTCTGGAAGGGGACCCACATGTACCTTTTATGTACCAAATGGGTATACTCCAGAACCTTCTCGACCCAAAATGGGTCATCCGGATGACCCATTTTCATGTCCCAAAGGTAACGTTTTTATGTCCCGAATCGGTCGCTGGGCCAGCAGAGCCTCATTCGGCAATTTGCCAGCTCGAGCTCACATCTCCCCCAAGACCAAGACCTCACCCCACGACGTCCATGACCGCACCCAGCACCCCACGCGCCCCGACCGAAGACACGGCCACACCCAGCGCTGCACCGCCCGCATGCCCCCAACACTCGACTGGTCCGCGTGCCGTTGCGTCTGTTCATTCATTCGCTGGCTCACCAGTTGATGAGGAGACTGTGGACACCAGCAGCCAAGGTGAAGTCGTGTCAGACGTCCTGTGGACCACAGGGGAGGAGATGGCTACACCAGCCACTCCCAGCTCGCTCCCTCTGGACATGGCTACATCAACCACTCCAGGCTCCGTTGTACCGGACTCGGCTTCGCCCTACACTGCCGTCAGCGCGGAAGAAGCTGATCCGGAAGTTGACAGTATTGCCCACGATCTCGCCAACATCCTGAACCCATCTACGCCGACACCCGGCATCGCCGGGGAAGCAGACGCCCTTGCGGCGCTCGTGCAGCGCGCGGAAAGCGAGCACGTCGACGCTCTAGCTGCTATGGAGGCAGTCGAAGATGCCGCCTCCCAAGGGGCGACGGACGCCAGCGACTCTCACTCCAGCATCGCAACCGCTTCGCAAGAAGCAGAAGACGCCACACCCGCCGAGAAGCCCACAGCAGACATGACCTTCGACGAGTACATGACAATACAGGCCAAGAAAGACGAGGAATCCATTCAAGCTGCAAAGGAGCTCAACACTGAAGAAACGGAACTCCGACGCAAGGAGGAGAAGGAGCGCTTCCGCCGCAACCATCTCCAGCAAACACGCGTGCAGAACAAGAAGATAATGGGCCATCGTCATCATCACCAAACGGCGCGCAAGACACGTCGTGAACGACGACACTCGCATCGCTCTGAAACCAATACGAACCAAGAAGCCACTGCTGAAGACATCGTCATGGCACCGGCAGCAAACGCCACCAACGCTGACACGGACGTACCGTTCGATGCTGCAATGCAGGCACAGATTGACGCGTTCCGCGCTGCCGGACATCACACCGACGAAGAAATCCGCGACTTCAAGGACGGTCTCAAGATGATGTCGGACGAAACGTACCCCATCGAAATCGTACACGACCGCATCCATCTGGACGGCCTAGGCTACTGGTACCAGATCCGCTACATGGATGGCTCGGAATGGTGGAACCCGCGTGAAGCCATGATCCGAGACAACCTGGCAGAAAACTGCAAGATCGTCGACGACTGGATCGACATCAACAAGCGCGAGACGCAACCCTTCGAGAGATATTACCGCGGCACACAGACTGGATGGAGCCTCATGCGTGCCTCGCCAAACAACGACTGCGTGGTGGCCGCGATCAACGCCTTATTTGAGGCATCTGGTCGCCCAGCCCCTATCACAGCCGCCATCTGGACAGCCTTCTTGGACAAGAACCACTTTAACAAGGACGCTGGTATCAGCATGACCAAGGTCGGCGCATTACTCCGGGACATCCGGTCCAGCACGCCAGAACCTCATGTGCACGCCGGATACGTGTCCAAACGCAACAATCTCTACCACGGCAACGGCAAAGGAGTCAGCGGACTCTTCAGACTCCACCTTGGACTCGGTAAATACTTTGTGGACTGCTTCATCGCTGGCCACGCGCGCCACTGCATGGCAATGGAAGTCAAGGCCGGTGGGTTCCACCAAGTCTTTGACTCCGGCGCCTGGATTCCCGCCGCGGAGACTGCGAACTTGCCGCGGAGACTGCGAACTTCCTGATTCAGGTCACAGGGGTCTACCGCTTCGTCTTTACCGGTGAAACCGGCTTTGCACCCCCAATCGGACGTCATCACAAACGCCACCTCGCCAGTGATGGCAACAAGCGCCGCCACAAGCTTGTGCGCGGCGGAAGCCAAGACAACACCAACACCAAGACGCCGGTGAACGACTAAACACTGGGTACAGGACCCAGGCATTTCAACCACGTGCCTTCACGTCAAGCCCGACTTACCACCGAAAGTACATCGGCAACACGACCATCCTACTTCATGAGTAAGTAGTATGTAGATAGGTGGGTTAGCAGTGCACATTGCACACTCAAAACCTCTAAGTGTAATGAAATTTGTTGATCTGCGAAGTTAAGCAGCCTCAAGCTCGGGTAGTACTCGGGTGGGTGACCACCGGGGAAGTCCGGGTGCTGTCTACTTTTTTTCTGGGCTGTCTTATGGTGTCTAATGGGATGCACTTGGTTTCATTTTGATTTGACTTGATTTTTGTATGCTAGACTTGGTTGTAGTATGCCCCAGCCGCCTAGACATGGCTACACTGTGCTGTGGGCCTGTGTGGCGCTCTGTGGCGCGTTTCACTTGGCCTGGGTATGCCACCGGTGGGTCTGAACGACCAGACACCTTTAGACAGGGTGTATGTATGGTTTGGCACAGGGAGAGAGCGTCCAGTCTATGTAGGTTCGCGTGGCGGGTGTGGGCCCTCAGACCCACGTCATTCGCCCCCGCAAGCCTCCCAAACGCGACCAACGCGCGCTAGACGTCCGAATAAACTAATAACACACGTACACAGACTCCTTGGACCCGTTGGTAGTCTTGTAGGCGGTAGTGCACACCACCCGTACTTCACCGGCACACCACATCCACACAACTTGACCCACACTCACACGCCCACCCTGGGGGCCCCATACACTTCTAGACGGTCTCCCATGCATATTTATTAACGCCAAGATGTCCTGAAGGCGTTAGGAACACTCCCAAGTGCTAAAGAGAAGAATTTGAAAATGCGCCAAAAACGCCCCCTGCGGGACTCGAACCCGTGACCTCCAGGTTGGCAACCCAGTGCAAAACCGACTGAGCTACGGGGAGTCAATTTTTTCACAAAACCAACCGCACTACCAATGGCTGTCAAAACACCATAAATCAAGCGCACGTACGCCCAATAGCTTCCCCACACATTGCGCTTTCCGAATATGTAAGATAGATCGCGTTTGGTTGCCTACAGCCCCCGCCACAGCCCAAAAACCCCGATCGCCGATTCAGACTCGCAATTTTCACAGCGCCCACACGCAACCCCCGGCCTTCTAAACCGTGAAAGTATTCATGGCACACCATAGGAGACTCCTTCCATCTATGGGCGGGTCATTAAGACCCCACTTTTGAAAAACCCATACTGAAACTAAGATAAACCGTCCACCCAACTCACACGCACACACAAGCCACACCCGCGCGCGCACATGACCCCCCACACTGCCAACGTGTGCTAGACCCGTGAATTCGCTAATGCCGCGCCCCAAGAGTCCCCCTAGACGTTTCCGCGGGCGCTCACAACGTACTTCACACAACTCACACACACCACAGGCCCCCACGCCACGCAAACACGCCCACACCCTTCCCACGCACCCGCAACGCTTTCAGAACGCAACGGCACGCTCTTAGACACTAATTGCAAGCCTAGGGGGCAGCCACAACACCCCTGAGTGCACAGGCAAAAGTTGAAAAAA
>JAABLK010001130.1:0-10747 GCA_012295415.1 Phytophthora chlamydospora | reverse complement strand
CAGCAGCGGCAAGCGTTGCCAGGTAGTCGGCTGTGACAAGATCTCCGTGAGCCGCGGCTTGTGCCGGGGACACGGTGGCGGTCGCCGCTGCCAGCATGCGGGCTGCTCTAAGGGCGCTCAGAGCCGCAGCGACTTCTGCTGGGCCCACGGTGGCGGCCAGCGCTGCGAGGTCAAGGGCTGCATGCGCAGCCGCAAGTCCAAGCGCTTCTGCGTGGCGCACCTCAACTGGGAGAACTCGGCCTCGTCATCGATGTCCACGCGCCCCTTGTACGAGTCGCCCTGCCAAATGGAGCTGCCGATGCCCATCGTTCCCAAGGCTGTGTCGCCCGTGAACATCTCCGCCCAGAACGGTTCGCCCCGCCTCCCGAGCCTGCTGCAGGCGCTGCGCAACACGCAGCAGTCGTCCATGACGGTGCAGAGCTAAGTTGTGTGTAGACGCCAATCAAGGAGTCGAAAGAAGTAGCTATAGTATAATAATTAAGGCCGCCGCCAGTTTCTCACGGAAACCCACGTTTCTCTTTAGTTCATGAAGCGAACGGCAGGCGTCGACTAAAAGTCTCGACTAAGCGAGACTCGAGTGCGGCGGCCGCTGCTGTCGAGCCGCGGACAGCTTTCGATGAACGAGTCTCGTGCTCGTGCCAAGAGGAGTCTCTTGGGCGTGCCAAACATTCTCGTATCACGCCTGAGTTGCGACACGAACGGACAAAAGACAAAAGACTTCGAGGTGGCTTGTGGTGCAATCGAGCGGAAATTGCAGACACACGCTGTGAGGGCGGGTTGGATGCGCCAAAGCACTGCCGACTCAACGACAATGCCGTTAGTCCTGCCGCTTTTTGGTGCCAAATTGTCACTGACAACGGGGCCTAGGCGCCATTGCAGGTTGCAGGTTGCAGGTTGCACTGCAACAGCTTTCGGTGCCTTCGTGGCACAAGAGCGCCCTGGCTCAGCAGCGGACACCCGTGGTGGGTGAGTGCTCTCGTGCCTCTTTTTCGCGTCGTGGACCTCTGGCCTTGCTCAACAAGTTGCTGGCCCTGGCGGCACGCTGCTTTGCCTAATCTGCACGGGGCTGATCGGTGCGTGAAGGATGGGGTGTACAGCGGGGCACGCGCTGAGGTTGAACGCTTGAACGCTGGGCGCTTCCGGTCGAGGTTTGGCTGGCCTGTTCCTGTTCTTCACGTTGCCCCACAGTTGACAGCAAGTCGTGAAAAGCATTGCGAGTCGATCGACTCTTGTGTGGTTGAAGTCTTCGAGAGAGACTGGTATCCTCGGATCCGGTTGTCCGCAGCCGCACGTCGAAGTGGCGGAGAGGCGCGAAATCCTTAGCCCCGGATCCATGCGTCCTCTCGGTCTCTTTCAAGGCGAATATGAACCGTTGATTCCTGCAGGCACGACGCCTTGCAGCATGCAGAAGGTCGGAGTCCATTGCAGCGTTTGCAGGCTGGGAGGAAGGCTCAAGGACTGCCAGGCAACGTTGACTCAAGAAGGACGTGAAGTGAGACCATGATGACGGAAGGGGAGCCAAGCACCACGGTCGGTGTCGTCCGCCTGCCTGACGAAGAGACCACGTTCGTGAGGCGCAAAGTGGAGGCGCCAAGACGCCGTCAAAAGCAGCAGCGCGCGGAGAGGAGGCGCCTGGCAGTGCTGGCTGTGACGGCCGTGACGGTACTCGCTTTCGGGGCTGTTGGCGTTTTCCTAACTGCACCATCGAGCGCCTCCGAGGAGGTGAAGACGGCCGTGTCACAAGCCATGGCGAGCGACGCGGATCAAATCTTCGTTCCGAGCTTCGAGGCGTACGACGAAGACGGAGACGGCAAGGTCTCGCTTGGAGAGTATCTTGACCGGATGGCGATCAACCGCGATGCAGCACTTGAGAAAGTTGACGCGTCCAGTCTCAACGAGACGGAGAAGGCTCGGATCAGAGACCTGCTGGATGAAGACTTCAGCAAGCACTCAGACTGCGTCGCCGAAGTCGCACAAGAGGTACGAGTTATCAAGTGCTTGGTGCATACCGGAACTTAATGTTTTTATTTTTTGTGTTTTTGGTGATCAGCACGACGGCGAGTTGATGACCAAGGAGAACTTTGACGAGGTGTATGAAGAGATCACGACCGAGTTCTGTCCGTTGGGTGACGACAGCATTCCGGACTCGTACGAGCTGAAGGAAACGGCAGCGGGTAAGGAAGAGCTTGCTCCAATCAAGGAAGACCCGGAGGTGGCGAACCCTGAGCTTTCGGGTGGCAGTGAGGAGGCCACGTCTGGCTCTGCTTCCGCTTCAGCCTCGAAGAATGAGCAAGCAGAGGAAGCTGTTTGGAATCCCGACAAGCCGACTCCTCCGCCACGACCCGTTTCCAGCAACGACTCGAAGACTGAAAAGGATCTTAGTGGAAGCGATCCGACTGAGGACAAGCAGTGGACTCCAAGCTTCCCCTCAGACCCTCCTGCTGTATCCAGCGTCGAGATAATGTCTTGGACTCCGAACGACCCAGTTGACCCACCGGCTTTGTCAGAGTCTGATGCACCAAACGGTGAGGCAAAGTGGAGTCCAAATGAACCGACCGATCCGGCATCCGTTGAAAAGAAGTGGGAACCGAACGAACCGGTCGAGGTTTCTTCGCCAAGTGACAACGAGGTGCAGACTGAAAATGCTCCGAGCGATTCAGGAACGGCCAAAGGCGCTTACACGGCGTTCAAGGGCGGCGAGACGACGGCGTACGGTGCTGCCTCGCAGGCAACCCCGAAAGCGGCGTCCGAGATGCAGGGTGAGCGGCCGACCGGAGCCTATCCGTACAACGCCGCCAACACGTACACCGGGGCTGCCAGCACCGGCACTACGAACACGGGCGCTTACACGGCGTTCAAGGGCGGCGAGACGACGGCGTATGGTACTGCCTCGCAGGCAACCCCGAAAGCGGCGTCCGAGATGCAGGGTGAGCGGCCGACCGGAGCCTATCCGTACAACGCCGCCAACACGTACACCGGGGCTGCCAGCACCGGCACTACGAACACGGGCGCTTACACGGCGTTCAAGGGCGGCGAGACGACGGCGTATGGTACTGCCTCGCAGTCAACCCCGAAAGCGGCGTCCGAGATGCAGGGTGAGCGGCCGACCGGAGCCTATTCGTACAACGCCGCCAACACGTACACCGGGGCTGTCAACACCGGCACTACGAACACGGGCGCCTACGGTGCGTTCAAGGGTGGCGATATGGGGGCCTACGCTGCCACGCCGGCTCACCAGGGTGGCTATTAGGCAGGCGACAATCCAAAGGAACCAGCTACGTGGTACGGCACTAACTGGAAAACGCCTTGTTAGTTGCAAGACATGTTTGGAGAATGGTGGCCGATCGGTAAGGGCTGTCAGCATTGGCAGGAAGCTGAGTTGAGCGTGTGAACAGCCACGTTGTGGCTTGAATTCGTAACGAGGGTTCGTGCACGTATTATTTTTTGCATTTTTCAAAAGGAATACGCCTCGGACTGCAACTGTGCGTTTTCAATAATTGACTAGTTGCTCTCGGACTTCTGGGCGCGAGCGAATACGTTCACCAACCAGCCTTTCAACGCAATTTGCGATCAGCGCTGTTGATCATCATAACCGAGACCTACGCGCTACATGTATCCAAGGACATCATCGAACTTCCTGTTTTTCGACGTCGGGTGTCTCCACCGCGTTCTTCCTTGGGGAATGAGGTGCTGCGTCTGTGGGCGAGTCCGGCGGAGCTGTTGAGATTGACCTCCTTGCTAATACCACGTCGGTAATAATGAGGTTGACCTCGTATTGCAAGCCTTCAAAATGTGTGCTGTTGAATTCATGAGCAGCTCGGTCTGACAAGACAGGAAGTCAAAACGAAGACGCCATCACCAACTTGAGCGCTGAGATCGATCTGCAGAGGTTGAAGTGACTGCCATCGCGTTTGCATCCGAGGAAGCGCAAGGTTGTCTGTGACGACCATCGAAACGGCGTTTTACACTTCAACGATCTTCGGACCGCGCGGCAAGTTAACTTGACTGCATTGGCCTGCGGCGGCAGCCTTGAAGGCGCTGCATATGGAGAAGCCCCGCCCCGCAATTGAAGCAGCTTCCGCAGCCTCTGCTGCTCCAGGGCGGCAGCCACCTCGAAAATGGCCCCACCTGGTATCATCCAGATGGGCTGGCGGACCGGGATCTGTCGTCGCCGGCGTCATGTTCGCGATTGCCGACAACTTCAATGTTCACTGCAGAACCGCCGGGAGAATCTGAAGTCGGGGCAAGCGCCGTCTGTGATTGGATAATCAGCGACCGGTGCAACTTGTCCGACGTAGCGGGCAACCTGAACTGCAAGCCTTCCGTGAGAAACGACGCCATCCTCTTGCAGCGGCCAGAGCCATCGCCTTCGTGGCTCTCACTTTCGAGCACTTTTGAATTGGCGGCCGAGGCCACCAGCCTGCCTTCCTCTCCCTTACCCCCAGCTGAAGTTTTCCAGTGGGTTCTGAGCTGACCATCACTCTGCAAGTTGCAGTTGCCTTTTTGTCCAAAGCCACTCGACAATTTGCCAAGCACCGGACAACTCCAGCCATCAAGAGAGAGAGAGAGGAAGGCAGTCTATCCCAGTTTCTTTCACCATGGCCGAAGCGCACCAAGCTATCGGCGTGTTCGACGAGAACAAGCGCGGCGTGGAGCTGCTGTACTCCGATGAAGGCATCCGCGTGTCCTTCACCATCCCGCCACCGCACGAGGTGCGCCGCGCCGTCGTGCGCGAGCTCTTCCACCTGCAACGGGCCGTCAAGCGTGGCGTGTACCCAGCTCCGCCCCTCGCGGCGGTCCTCACGGTTCTCGCCGTCTCGGTGGTCGTGATGCTGTCCCCAACCGAGTCGTGGTGGCGCAGCGGCCCCATCTCGGTGGTCGTGTGGCACGTGGGCAACTTCTTGATGCCCTACTGGCACCTGCTGCCCACGTCCGTGTACGTGGCCTACCTGGCCGCCTGGGCCGCCTTCCTGGGGCTGCTCGTGCTCATGGCCGTGCAGCGGCTCTTCCTCAGGCTGCTGCTGAGTTACCGAGGCTGGCTGTACCTCGCGCCCAGGCAAAAGAGCCGCGTGGTACTGGCCTGGGGCGCGCTGCTCAAGGTCTTCGGCGGCCGTAACCCGCTCACCTACTCGTTCCAGGACGCGCTGCCGCGCCTGCCGCTGCCGCCGCTCAAGGACACAGTGCAGCGGTACCTCAAGTCGGTGCACCCGCTGCTGTCGCCCAAGGAGTTCGAGGAGGTGGAGAAGATGGCCGACGAGTTCCTGCACAAGGAAGGCCCCAAGTTCCAGTTCTACCTGTACCTCAAGAGCTGGTGGTCGGCCAACTACGTCACGGACTGGTGGGAGAAGTACGTGTACCTCAAAGGCCGCTCGTCGCTCATGATCAACAGCAACTACTACGCGCTGCCCGGCGCCAACCTGGACTTCAGTCTCACCAAGAAGCCCGTGGCGCTGGCCGCCGCGCTGGTCCACGAGTTCCTGCTCTTCAAGCAGGACCTGGACCGCGAGCAATTGGCGCCGCAGCTCATCCGCGGCATCGTCCCGCTCTGCATGAGCCAGTACCAGCGCATCTTCTCGTGCACGCGCATCCCCGGCCGCGAGACCGACACGCTCAAGCTGTACCACCACAAGTCCAAGCACATTGCCGTGTTCAGCCACGGCCACGTGTTCAAGATGCCGCTGTTCGAGAAGGGCCAGTACGGCAAGTTGCTCACCAAGTTCGAGATCCAGCGCCAGTTCGAGTGGATCGAGGCCACAACGCTGGCCATGGGGGCCCCCACGAACGCGGAGAAGAACCTTGCTGCACTGACTGCAGCGGGCCGCATCGAGTGGGCCCAGAACCGCGAGCAGTTCTTCTCGAGCGGCATCAACAAGCGGTCGCTGGAGATCGTTGAGTCGGCCGTGTTCGTGGTGGTGCTCCAGGACGACGAGGCCAAGGACTGGACGTCCATGGGCAAGGACCTCATCCACGGCAGCGGCGGCAACCGCTGGTTCGACAAGTCGTTCAACCTGGTGGTTTACAAGAACAGCGTCGCCGGTATCAACGCCGAGCACTCGTGGGCCGATGCCCCCGTAATGGCCCACGCTTGGGAGCAGGTGTACACGAAGCAGTGCTACAGCATCCCGTACGACGACAACGGAGACACAATGGTGCAGTCGGAAGACGAGCGCACGTCGAAGCTACCGCAGTGCAGAATCCTGCCATGGGATTTCTCGACCGGTTTGGATCACGCCGTGGTGAAGTCGCTCACTGATGCTGAAAAGGCAATCGCCGACTTTGACCTCAAGGTGATCTCGCACACGGACTACGGCAAGGGGCTGATCAAGAAGTTCCGCGTGAGTCCCGACGCGTTCATCCAAATGGCGCTGCAGCTCGCGTACTACCGCAACTCGGGCACCATTACGCAGACGTACGAGTCGAGCATGACTCGCTTGTACCGTGACGGACGCACGGAGACGGTCCGTCCAGTGACGGACGAGTCGAAGGCGTTTGTGTATGGCATGGTGGACCCCAAGCTGTCCGATGCCGAGAAGCTCAAGCTGCTGCAAAGTGCCTGTGAGGTGCACCAAGACAGCTACCGGAACGCCATGAGCGGCAAGGGAATCGACCGCCACCTGTTCACGCTCTACTGCGTATCGGTGGGTTTCGGGACCGAGTCGCCCTTCCTGAACAACGCGCTGAGCCGCCCGTGGCGTCTGTCAACGAGTCAGCAGCCGCAGCAACAGACCGACAACTGGCGTCTGGTTGAGAAGGCTCTGGAGGGAACCAAGTTCTCTATTGACGATGCGCGCTGCCCTGGCGGCGGCTTCGGCCCCGTAGCAGAAGACGGCTACGGTGTCAGCTACATGGTGGCGGGCGAGGACATGCTGGGCTTCCACATCTCGAGCAAGAAGTCGTGCCCGTCCACCAGCTCGGACAAGTTTGCTGGTGACATCGAGCAGGCACTCGCCGATCTCAAGTTGCTGTGGCACCCGAAGGAGTAAACGCGTTATGGCGGAAACCTTGAGTCGATTCGCTCCAATTCAATAGTTTTAAAAGTAAATGTTTTTCAGTTCGTGGTTCGTGAACACGAAAGGAAGGCATCACGACTTTCGATACCTTGTCAAAGAAGCTCAATCAAGGATAAGTGAAGACTTTACAGTGTTTTTTTATTTTTTACCAAGAACTGTACGCATGAGGATTGGTTGAAATGTAGTGATCGTACACCTTTATTTCAACCAATTCTCATGCGTACACGTCTCCCTGATTGGCCAAAACCCGACATATCGCTTTGCCAAGCATCATTATTCGAGCCGTAGCAAGGGAGGAAAATGGTACTGTCACCTTGTCCCTCTCTGCGTGGATGTGAGCGCCGAAGTGACCCCTTCAATCTCCTCTGTATTATGTCGTATGTTTGCAGCTCTTCTACTCGTTCTTCAAGACGCTGGTCGGCAAGGAGGTGGCTGTGGAGCTCAAGAACGACGTGGCGCTCATGGGCGTGCTGGACTCGGTGGACCAATACCTGAACATCAAGCTGCTCAACGTGTCGGTCGTGGAAGGCGACAAGTTCCCGCAACTGGTACTTTTAGCCCATTAAGCATGTTGTGACTACAGTTGAAGGCATAGTCTAATGCCTATATCTCTTTACTTGTGTTAGATGAACATGAAGAACTGCTTCATTCGAGGCAGCTCCATCCGCTACGTGCAGATCCCGGCGGGAGAAGTGGACACGGAGCTGCTGCAGGACGCAGCGCGCCGTGAAGCGTCCGCCAACAAGCAGAGCTAGAGGGTAATCGGAGTATCATAACAGGACCAGAGCCGTCGTGAGGTGGTTCATTTGATTCATGAGGACTCGTTATCGCTGCGTCGTTGAGTGCTGCCGCATCGATGATGCCGCAGCAGCTTCAGAGGATGATCTTGTTGCGCAGAATGGTGTTGATATCGAGCGTAGGTGCTTGAGAAAGTGGATCTTGAGCGCGTAGGTGTCGATGGTGCTCGTCGTGTTGGGAACGGAACCCGTCTGAGAGTGGTTCGAGGTCGACGCTGGGTGGATGTACATGCCGAGATGGTACTGACCAAACGGGTTGAAAGCTGCAGATGAACACCAAAATGCTGCTGCAGAGTTCGATAAGCCGCATCCTAAAGCGTCAAGAAGAGTATCGCGCGGCCTAGTGCGAAAAGTTGCACTGAGGATGCCCTGCTGTAAGCGGCGTCAGAGAGGTAAGAAATTGAGCGTGTGAGGCGCCTGTCCTCGAATCATCGAGAGAACACCGTGTTGCCGAAGGGCTCAGCACGTTCGATGGGGCTCAATAGTACTGAACTGGTATTTACACACTCTTGAAAATGGAAAACGCAGTTATGGCTCCAGCACAAACGGAAGTGCAGTTCGATTCTGAAGAGAGTCCAGGCGAGTTGTTCAGAAAATCTTCCAGCGTTCGAGCAACACGAATGCAACACAAACAACACCGAGCTCTGTTTCAATATTTTTTGCCAACTTACGCTTCGTTTTCAGTCGAAGCAGGTGCAGAAATGGCAACTTCAAATTAACTGACATGCAAAGCACTCCGATGGTGCGCTTGTTGTTGGCAATTTCGACCAGCAGCGGGGTTTACTGCAGATTTCTTACCAGCAGAGTTTGCCAGGAAGGTACTTGTCGATTAAGTCCTGGTAGTACGGCCACAGCTTCTCCACGTCGGGACGCACGTCCGCCTTGGTGTACAAGTCGAACTTGTTGAACTCGAGCACCCAGTCCATGAGCTCGTGGTCCTCCTCGCTCATGAGGTGCGTGTACTCCTTCTTGTTGTGCCACGGGTAGCACGAGTGGAAGCGGATCATGGCGAGACCCTCGTCGGGGATCGTGGTCTGATTGAACTTGAGCATCTGGTAGAGGTACTCGTCGTGGCCCCAAGCGAACTTGAGGTTCTTGAAGCCGCAATGTGGCTCGTACATGCCGCACTCGGTGTTGTAGCGCGGGTCGCTCATATCGGGGTTGGTAGCGTTGAACTCGGGGAAGACGACGGAGTCAGGGATCTTGCAGCCCACGACCCACGTGTCTCCGCCGAGCGCCCACTGGTCTCCGTCGGCCGTGCCTTCCTGGCCGTCCAGGGCCTGGCCCCAGAGGTACTGGATCTTGCCCATGTCGTGCAGTAGCCCCACAAGCTGGAACCAGTCCGGGTGGCCGGCGGCGCGGATGCCCTCAGCGGTCTGCAGCATGTGCTCGAGGTTGGGCAGCGACGAGTCCGGGTCGGACGAGTCCACGTATCCCTTGAGCGCCGTGAAGGCCTCCCAGATGGTCATCTGCGTGTTGGAGAAGGAGCCGTACTTGGCCTGCATCTTCTCCTGGAAGGCCACGGTCTGGTTCTGGCGCATGAGCGCGTAGTGGCGCGACACGAGCGCGTGGCGGTCCGAGTCCTTGTAGTTGCGGAACTCGTCCTCGGCCTTGCCAGCGGTGACTTTGGCAGTGACTTCGAGCGTGGGCTTCTTCTGCACGGCGATGTTGTCTCCTGCCATGGTGAGGTACTTTGTGGCTGAATGAGGAATGGAAAAAGAGGTGGTGGTTTGCCAATGGATGGAGGTTGGGGCTGTCCCCGATTCGGACTTTGGGAAGTTGCAGTGCTGAACCAGCTTGTTTGGCTCTGGCTTGAAGCTCAGGTTGTGAAACGGACAAATCTTCTGGCGGTGCGTGCGCTTTTGCACCAATGACGGCGCGCGTTTAACGTTTTAATCCGAGGCGACTGGCTGAAAATTGGCCACGAGACCACGCTTGCAACCCCCATCTCACGTTGAGTGAGTGCATTTGAGCTGAACCAGACCATCGTGGCCTGTTTTGTCTTGCGGCGGGCGATGATGTTAACTCCGTTCCCGCCTGACTTGGCAACGGGTGACAGAAGAGAATGAAAAGCGTCGACGTCGACAGCATCAGCTTGCGTCGTTGCCAAAACTTCATCATTTTACCAAAGCGGGAGCAAGCAACTTGCCCGAACATGTAAAAGGCAACAAGAACATCCTCTGCAGCCACACGAAGCCATTGCGCTTGGCTGCGACTGGGTTTGCCAGTTTGGCGCGGCAAAGACAAGCTGCAAGCGTCTGACGTCAAGCTCGAGTGCGTTTCACAAGGCGCGAAATAGGTCGATGATACCAGCGCTGGCCCAGCGGAATCCTTGCGATCTGCCTGCAACATCTCCGTTGGGCCCAACTTCCGTTGAAGTCGCCAGCCTCGAGCCCGGTCTTGCACGCGATGTGTGTTTGAAGTTGGCTTTCGAGGTTCACCAAGTTGGTGACATCAACGGCGAGCGTCGCCGTTGATGAGCATATCGGCACTGGCAAGCCGCCGATGAAGCGCACGAAGACCACAAGATTGATACACTCGACCGTGAGTGCCGAGTCGCCATCGTCGATCACCGGAGCGACTCCCGCTTGCGCTTCGGCTCCTGACTGCAGCGCAGTGAAACGGGAGATGGATACATACAACTTCAACAACACGCACTCGAGTGGCAAGTTTGACAAAGCTCCCGCAGACATTGCACGAAGGATATGTCGGCGGGCGGCCATGGTCAGCAGGCCACGCAGAGTTCAATAACTCATCAATGCAGAAGAGCGTCACCCTCGGAACGGAGCTGCGCCCACACCATCACGGAAGCCATGCCCTTGTCGATCTGCTCTCTGTGAGAGTCGCTTTCCTCAACGCTTGCCAACCAGCTCATTTTCCATTTTACTTCGCTTCACGCACATCGTCGCCACCTTCTGAGCCAACTACACCACCATGGGC
>JAABLK010000112.1:0-58222 GCA_012295415.1 Phytophthora chlamydospora | reverse complement strand
CTGAAGCGCCGCGCGAAGAAGCTGGTGAAGGCCTTCAACGAGCTCGAGGGTGTCACGTGCAACGAGACCGAGGGTGCCATGTACACATTCCCGAACGTCACGCTCCCGCCCAAGGCTGTTGCGGCCGCCAAGGAGGCCGGCATGGCACCTGACGCGTTCTACTGCACGCAGATGCTGGACGATACGGGAATCGTGGTGGTGCCCGGCTCGGGTTTCGGCCAGAAGGAGGGCACGTGGCACTTCCGGTCAACGATCCTACCGCCCGAGGAGGCCGTGGACGAGGTGATCGAGAAGACGGCCAAGTTCCACGCCAAGTTCATGGACAAGTACCGGTAAATGTCGTGTTCGAGGATAGCTTGACGGACGCAATAGCCACGGGACGGATAGCTACCAAGTAGCACTGAGTTGCTGCTTGAACCACTACTGTTAATATCACCTTTTGTCTCCGCATCAACCAAGCTAAGTACGAATTTAAACATCAAAAAGCGGGAGCGGCATGCTGTTCCTGCCTCTGGACGAGGACACTCTGCTCTTCCGCTTGTGTCTGTGCTATGGGCTGTTGGTGCTGTTGTTGGAGCTGCTGGTTCCGCTGCTCTTCCATCGGCGGGTGCGGCTGGAGATCCCGCGCTTGAACCTGCGCGTGCCGGTCGCTCCGCTGACAACGCGCGAGTTCCAGCGACGTCGACTGGCGCTGCAGCAGCAGCTGGCGGCGCTGCGACAGCAACTGGCCGAGACGCCGCAGCGGTCGCCGCAGAAACGGATACCGCTACTAGCTGATAGCGCCGCGAAGAACCGACCAGCAGCTTCTCCGCAGCCTTCGCCGTCTCCACTGACGTCCCCAACGTCTTCTGTGAAGGCGTCACGACCGGAATCCTTCGGAAGGAGGGACAGAAGGCGGAAAATTGGCTGGGAAGAAGAAGGTGAAGATGAGAGCGAGAGGAAGGGGGAAGATGCAGTGCATCGACCTCGAAGAGAAGCTACGGAGAATGAGAGACAGCCGCCAATATCAATGGGCAGCTCGTTGGCGACGCGTGAACGACGAGGTGGATTCTCGTTTGACGAGGTTATTGAAGAAAATGGTGAAGAAAAGACTGAAGAAGAAGATACTCGTGAAGAGAGAAGCGAGGACTTTCAGGACTGGAGGCAGGCGGTGAATACGAGAACTGTAAGACGAAGGGAATCCCCGACGTTCTCAGGACGGAGACCTGTGCGGTTGGTGTCGGAAGATGTTGGTCCAGTGCATACTGGGCCTAGCGAGGCTGCTGCACGGTTAGAAGCGCTCATCGGAGCACGCAGAAGACGACGACAGAGCACTTCGCATTCTTATGGGCCACCTCCGCCTCCCCCGCCCCCGCTACCAGTTAGGAACCACGCACCCCCAGCAGTACCAGTGCCAGTACCAGTCGACTTTGCTTCTGGCGCTAATATGGCACCAGAGGCGTCAGTCTTTGCCGCAGCCGACACAACATCGCAGGACGCTCCTTTGCCGTCGCAGCAACAACATGAGGACAAAGCGGTAGAAGAAGGCGAAGAAACCAAGGAGTCCGAGCAAATAGGCTCTCACTCGGATTTCCAGGCGTTTTGCGCTTCGTTCGTTGCCGGTGGCTCCGCCGCTGCTCAACAATCGATTGCAAAACGAAAACACCACGAAGCCTTTGGATCGGAAGACGTGAGCGCGCCTACGGTATCGCTAGTTGAAGATAAGCGCAAGCACCCGCGAATACCAGGCCAGGACAATGTGCACTCCAACGGTACAGCTACAACCACAGCAGCCGAAAGTTTGGAGAGCCACAAGGACTGCCAATCATTCGTCACGGACGGCGCAAAAGTGAATACCAGCGCTACTGCAGCCCCGCCGTCTGAAGATAAACGCAAGCACCCGCAGGAAGTCAACCAGGACAACGATGAAGCAAAGGGCACTGCCACGGCACCCCGAAGCGTTGAAAAGCGCAAGCGCTACGAGGCGTTTGGATCTGAAGACGAACAGGAGATCGATGCTGCGGTTTCATCACCACAAGTCCTTGACAAGCGGAGCCACGACGAAGCCTTTGGGTCAGACAAGAGGGCGGAGCTACCACTGGAAAAGTACGGCTTTCTGCCTTGTGATTCGATGCAGAGGCTCTGTGACTTTTTCTGCAAGAAGCTAACCAGGTGTGCTGTCTGTTTCCTTATACTATAGGACGCCGAAGATTATCCGGCGTATCTCTTTCAGTGACGAGGCTGAGGCGCTGGCAGCGACACCAAAGGAAACTGCTGATGAACATTCAAATGGAAAACGCAAGCGCAAACAAGCGTTCGGCATGATAGACGAGGATGACGAAGATACAGAGTGGCGTGAATCCCTCGCTTTCCGTCCTTACCGCGTTGGATAACAAAACGATGATGACCCGTGTTAAAGAAGGATGCAAGGAAGGAATAACGCCGTCATGCCAAGCCGCCAGTGTCATATTTGGGGGGTACCGTACAAGAGCTAAGGAACAGATCAAGTCACTGGTTCTCCTCCTTTCCGGTTTTGACGATGTAAAACAGTGCGTGGATGTTGTTGTTCTTGATCGCCTTGCGGCACGCCGCGATGACCGTGGACTTCGCATTTCCGAAGCGCAACCGCGCAGCGAGCTGGATCATGCTGTTCACCTCTTTTAGAGCGTCAAGAAGCGCTTGGTGGTTCGTGCTTCGCTTTGTGTACTCGCCCAGAAGCTGGTTGTTGAGTGAAAACAACTCCGAGTAGAAACGCCGCATGCGAGGCCTGCGCGTCCATAAAGTATCATGTGTTAGTGGCAACAATCTCATGAGCAGCACAGCTACCGGTAACGTACATGTCGTTGAGGATTCGCGAGTCTTCAACGCGGATGATGAGGTTCTTTACTTGGTTCGAGTCGTCGGCCATTTCTCCTGTGAGCTTCAAGCGGATAGCATTGCTCTCATCAACGCGCACGAGCAAGTTGCGGAAGTCTTCCATTTGTCGAGGGAAATCTGCCACGGACTCGAGTTCGCGCCACTCGAGAAAGGCGCACATGTGCTGCACGAGTTCCGCTGCCAGCTCCATATTATCCGTTCGGAACACGGTTTCCTGTGGCGTCACCGAGATGTTCAGCCTCGAGTTGTCACGAAGTGAGCGGAACATCAAGTGCGCTTGCGAGCTCTCTGGGATCGCTTCTGCTAAGACGAAGGCGTTGTCCAGCCACGAATACATTTGCTGAGACTTGATAGGCGTCGCAAAGCGTACAGATCCTTCCGGGGTAGTCTGCGGTCCCCCGATTTCGCCCGTGATGTGGTGGAAAGCGGCGAACTTCGGCAGTTTGAACGTGGATTCAAACATGTGGAAGGAAGTGTGGTGACCGCGTGAGCCGACAAGCACCTTGAAGTCAAGGCGGGCAGCGGCATGCTTGTTCAAGTTCAAGGGGATCCGAACGGTCGAGCTCATGGTTGCCGGGCGCACGACCAGCGATTCACCCTCGAAAATGCCCGCTTCGGACTCAAAGACGACCACCATCTTGATCACTGCGTCGTTTTCAGTAGATACCTCAAGCTCGAAGTTAGTGGCCGTTTTGCTGGCCAGGGACCGCACCTTGATGTTCGTGTCGGCGCGAATACGCAGCCCCTTTCCTGCCGTCGCGCCACTCCCACCAGTTTGGTTCGTCTCTAGTGCCTTGATCTCAAGTTGGAGAGCTGCGCGGTGCTTGGACAGCTTGGCCACTTCCTTCTCTTCCAGACTGGCCTTGTCATTGGTACCAGAACTAGAAGACCCTGGTGGAGGGAACTCGCCTGTGGCCGTGAAGTAGCCGCGAATTTCTCCGTCAGCTGAACAGCAAATGATCTCTTCCTTGCCATCCATGCGGTAGTCGGCCGTCACAAGAGCAGCCACTGGGGACGGAAGGACCTCTTTGTGCACAGCTTCACCGGTCGTCAACTTGCGCGACTCGAACTTGCCGTTGCTCCAACCCATGACGATCTCCTTCTCCCCGTCTCCATCAATATCGAAGCTGTGGATCGCCGTAGGGATGTTCTTGGACTTGACTCGCCACGCTCGATGTTTGCCTTTGTACACGCCCACAGTTCCGTTCTGTAGCGCATAGCCGAACATTTGCTTCTTGATGGCCGTGAGCGCCAGCACGCGGCTCGTCTCCGTGCATTCGAGCACAACCTCCTCATTCTGAAAGGCTCTGATCTCAAAGTCATCCGACCCAGCGACCAGTTCGTCTCTACCATGCCCCGTGACGTCGTTCACCGCCAGCGCACGGACGTGGTCCCCCGTGACTGTCCAGAAGAGCTCGCCACCATCACGACCAAAGCCTTGTAGCGAGCAGTTGCCGCCCACCACAACCATCTGCGATGGTGCGTTGACCGACGAAGCAGCTCGTGGAGCGGGGGCAAAGAGCATGGCGTTCACGCCATCCGGCACGTCCTTGTAGAAGATGTCCGAGTTCTTCTCCACGTCGTAGGCCAGCAGACTGGACTGCGTGCCCACCACCAGCGTGTCTCCTTGGTCCGAAGCCTCGAACTTGCCTGCTGCTAGTGCGGTAACTTTGCGGTTGATCTTGAGGAAGCGTACACTCTTCTGCTCGCTCTCGTCCGCGTCCGAGTTGTCCCGGAACGTGCTCTCGTTGGGCGAGTGGATGAACACCTTGCCGGCGGTGGTGCCGCACGCAAGCGCCGGGTGACGCCCATCGAACTTACCCACCTGCGCCACACGCTCGAGAATGGGCTGGTGCAGGTGAACCTGGAAGGCCGGCAGCATGGCGGATCGTCGATGAGGACAGCAATGGCGACCATCGGCTGCGTCGCTTCAAGATCGCAATAATTGGTGTATCTGTACATACTATATTGTATATTGCTCGATATATATACAATATATTGTGTACACATAGATCAATATATTGGTCGATTGGCCATCAGATCAATTGTGACTTCGACCCCAAGCAGACCATGACGACTAGCAAGCCCGTGCTGACGTTCGTGACTGGCAACGCCAACAAGCTCAAGGAGGTGGTGGCCATCCTGGGTGCCGACTTCCCCTTTGAGCTGCGCAACCAGGCCGTGGACCTGCCGGAGCTGCAGGGAGAGCCGGCCGACATCGCCAAGGAGAAGTGCCGTCTGGCCGCCAAGCAGGTGCAGGGCGCCGTACTGGTGGAGGACACGTCGCTGTGCTTCAACGCGCTTAAGGGGCTGCCCGGCCCATACATCAAGTGGTTCCTGGAGAAGACGGGCCACGATGGCCTCAACAACATGCTGGCCGCCTATGAGGACAAGTCGGCCTATGCCCAGTGCATCTTCGCCTACGCGCCCGCGGGCGCCGAGCCGCAGGTCTTCATCGGTCAGACGCACGGCAAGATCGTGCCTGCCCGCGGCCCCACCACGTTCGGCTGGGACCCGGTCTTCCAGCCCGACGGCTTCGACCACACGTACGCCGAGATGGAGAAGGCCACCAAGAACCAGATCTCGCACCGCTACAAGGCGCTCGAGGCGCTCAAGGCTCACCTCATCAAGCCCGCGCAGAAGTAACTCACTGGTCTCTCCATCGGAGCCGTGCCAAGTCACGGAGACGCTCTGGATTTTATCTGGCATGAAAGCTCTGGTTGACCGTCCAAACTGTGTCGAACGAAGGTTGATTGACCCTTGGTATCGTACATCTATTTATTTTTAATTGGCTAAGCGGCCGGAATGATTAGTAGTGTCTGGCAACATCACGACAGGTTTTTATGCAATCCGTACAGGTATTATATTTGACAGGTTCATCTATCATATTTATTATAGAACATGTGTGGTCTAGATATAGAACTATACAGTATATACTGGTGTATAGAGAATTGCACGAGCGCCCCAACTACTCTGGATAAAATCCAGAGAATCCTAAAGCAATACATTGTGGCTGTTGTGTTTTGATTTGCTAAAAAAAAATAGTTTTCGATTTGAGGACGCTTTTTCGAGATGTCGCTGCCGATCGGGTATATGCAGCCTCCTCGCTACATCCAGCCGACGGCGCTGGCCGAGATCCTGCGCGACCCCAGCCTGTCCAGCAAGCGCCCGGTCATCATTGACGTTCGAGATACGGACTATGCCGGCGGCCATATCCGCTCAGCTGTCAACATCCCAGAGGACAATTTCATGGACGACGACGACGTCGACGCCCTGGTGGAGCAATACAAGGACGAGGACGCCATCGTCTTCCACTGCATGATGAGCCAAGTGCGCGGACCCTCGTGCGCCAAGAGGTTCAAGTCCCGGATGGAGGTCGTGCTGGAGGGCGAAAAGCACAAGCCGCGTGTGCTCATTCTGCACGGAGGCTACGAACGCTTCGGGAGGGTGAGCCGAGTGCTCTACATCAGGTTTCTTAGAACGCACTGCTAATTATTCTGTGTCGTTCGTGGACAGATCTACAAGGACGAGGCCGACCTCATCGAGATGGACGAGTAAGTCGCGCGGTTTTCCATTGCTGCGCAGGAGGTATGCCTCAGTTGAACAGCGTTGGGTAGACTCTAGAGTTTGTAGTCTGCGCGCTTGACGGGAGGTGCTTGCTTCTTGGTGATGTAGTCAATGAGGAAGGGTGCCTTGATACATTCAATGTCGTGTTCCTTCAGCTTCTTCAGCCACAAGTCGCGCGTATTCACCTCGGGAGGAAGCAGCGCCACAACAGGAGCCTCAGGGGTAGACGTTTTCGCGATGTTATCAAAGTCTGCGGCCTTGGTCAGCGGGATCACTGAGCCACCACCTGCGAGGACGATACGCTCACACATATCGCGCGGAGGGGTGCACTTCGCATGGATGAAGAAGCGCCAGCCCCCAAACGCACCAGGGTGTCCATCGGCGCGCTCCTTTCGCCAGTAGGCTGGAATCTCCGGCCATATCCGGGAGTCAATGTCCTTTTTGTCCGAAGCGTGGCTGCCCCATTCGTGAGCAGCCTCATCAACGAACTTGCCGGCTTTGGAGCTTGCATCAAGGTACGAAGGCTTCAAAATCCACTGTTTTAGGCAGCACAATGATATGATGTTAGTTACGAACAATGTGCGATCCAGCAATGTATCTCAGCACGCACCTTTCCAGCTGCACATCCCGCGATGAACTTTTCCGTTCGCTTGAGCTCGCTGCAGATAATGTGGGTGCAGTTGCCGTAAAAAACGCGGCCAAAGTCGCTAACACTTCCACCGAGGGACGTGATGATCGAGGTATGCAACGTTGCCTGCTCTCGATCACCGGTCAAAAGGAACACACGCTCAGTGCTCGGTGGCGACGCAGCTTGTGCCTTCTTGTTCGCCTTTTTCTGCTTCTTGGAGCTCGCCTTGGCCGGCTCCGTAGACTCAGAACTCTTGCGCTTCTTGGCTGCTGATTTCTTGGTCGGCGCTTTTGTCTCTTGCTCGGGGGGACTGGTCTTCTCCGCTTCCACGACTCCCGATTCGTCAGCGTTGCTGTCGCTACTGTTGTTTATAACAGTCGGGGGCTTCGTTGCATCAGTTTTTGCAGCCTTCGCATCTGGTTCTTCTTCTACCTCTTTCACCCCAGCAGATACTTCATCAACGTCCTTCTTCTTTCTGGACTTCCGCTTATTACTCGGAGGCGCGGCCGCGTTCGTAGGAGTGTCGAAAAGCGTGCAAGCAACATCTTTCCCACGGCCGGGCGTCGAATCAGACGTTTTGGTGGTTGCTGCAGGAGTTGCCTCCGTTGGGTTCGTTGCAGATTTCTTGTCTGTAGGAGTAGGCACCTTGTCGATCTCGGTGAGAATTCCGTCGACGTCGAATCGCCCCTGCCCAGCCTTCTTCGCCTTTTTGGCACTTCTCACACTGGGCGTGATGGCAAGTTTCGTTTTGCTTACGATTTCCTCCTCCTCGTTGATATCTCCGCTGTCCTTCTTCTTCGAGCTGTGGTCTGAGGCTGTGCTGTCTGTATCCCCAGAAAACTCCTTGACAGAAGTGTACCGGAACGCGTCTTCGGCTACATACTCCCACTTTGATAAGCATGCGAAGATCCACTAGTTCACATATCACAACCTAGTTAGGACAAGCAGGTGAACAAGCGGGACTGCACGAGTACGTACCTCATGACTCAGGATGTTGTCGAATCTCCAGCTTAGCGCTTTCTTGTACTTTTCTCCAGAAGCTTCGTAACACAGGAGATGCGTTGAATGTGTTCGCGAGAGCACGGGAAGTAAACACGCACCCGTAGCATGGATTGCAATCTGGAGCTCTTCACGAGTTGGACTTGATCGGCTGGAGTATCCCGATAGCGTAATGACAAAAGGTTGCATTCCAAGAATGCCTCCGAAGGATAGGACAGGCCGCTGAATCGCCTCGTTAAAGGGCGTCGGATTGCTCACCTGCGAGAGCCCTGCGAGCACCCAGTAGATACTAACAACTTTTGTTCCTTGACGCATGGCCTCGTTGTACTCAAAGCCGCCGCGGTATCGGCACACCACGAACGACGCATTCGTGACCACCTTTCCCACAATGTCCTGATAGGAATCGCCGTACGGGACATTCGCAACCTTGGCATCCACCGTCTTCAGCATGTCCGACAACTTCTCCCGCAGCTTGGGGGCAATATGCTGGGCAAGAAGTACAATAGCCCCCTGTAGCGATTTCTTCATCGCCTCGAGTTTCTATCAGCATCAGAAAACACAACAAACGTTGTCAATGCAGCTGCATTGCAATACCCAATAGATCCCTCATTGATCACCCACCTCGTCCGACAACTTGCGAACCATCGCGAGTTCCGTGCCCAACTCCGTTTTTCCCAGCTGATACACTTGTGCGCACTTGCTGAGGTTCAGGTCCTCCAGATGCACTTCCGGCTGTGTCTTCCAGCTCTTGGCCTTCTTGCTTGCCTTGGTCGATGCAGCTCCTGTCGGTTTGTGCGCAAAAGGCCCCTCCGGAACGCGAGTTTGGCGGCGCACGCATTCCTCAATCCACGTGTACTTGACGTGGAACTGCGTAGCCAGTCCTGCTTGTTGGCCCACATAGGCCACGATACAAGTCGGCAGCGCGAAAGTCCCCTCTACTGGCTCCTTAGCCAAATGCTTCCGCCACGCCTCAACGCTGCGTGATAGATCCGTCTTGGAGAAGCTGAGCTGCAGCAGCTTGTGGTGTTCCTGCTCCTCGTGTTCCGCGGCGTCTTCCGCCGCCTCGTCTTGATACAAAATGTGCGTAGCTCCAGTGTAGACCTCCTTCTGGTCCACCACCTGGCCGCCGAAGTGCGTGACGAGCCCGTTGAGCACCTTCCGCGGGTCTTTGGCCATGGAACCGGCCGAGATGGCCAGCGTCGAGAACAGGAGCGCTGGGTTCGGACTAAATCGGTCCACGGGGAGCAGCCTCTGTAGCGCAAAGGTGCGGAAGACCCACTCGGGTCGCACCAGCGCCACGAACCGCTCGTTGCGCTGCGCTACGAAGCTCTGGTAGGCCTCGGGGTGGCACACGATGGTCGTCACGGCGCTACCGCTGGCAGCGTCCGGCCCTTCCAGGATCGTCGCTCCGCCATCGCGCAGACACAGCTCCAGTGCCAGGATCTCTACCGCCTCCAGCCCCGTCGGGTGCACCACGCAGCGCAGCTCTCCGTACAGCGTGTGCTCCCGCATGATCAAAGAGCGAAGGTCCTTCACCCGAGTAAATTGCAGACTGGCGCGCTTTTTCAGATGACCAATTACATAATGTTTAAACGTTGTTTAAACGAATGAATAATACTTTTCGGTGGCGGGAACTCGAAGTTGAAAATTCAAATTTGGCGCCAATCGACGCAATGGCGAAGCAGACCGTGGATCTCGTGCTCTTCGCTCGGCATGTGATTCCCGTGGAGCCGCGCGACGAGGTGCTGCGTGATACTGCAATTGTAGTGGACAAGGCTCGCATCATGGCGCTGCTGCCAATAGCGGAGGCAAAGAGGCGTTTTGTGGGGCTTGAGGAGCGGCAGCTGGACCGCCACATTGTGCTGCCGGGCCTTGTCAACCTGCACACGCACGCGCCCATGACGCTGTTCCGCGGGCTGGGCGACGACAAAGCGCTGTACGATTGGCTGGCCGAGGACATTTGGCCCATGGAGAAGCAGTTCGTCAGCGCCGAGTTCGTGCGGAACGGAATGACGCACGCTGTGGCCGAGATGATCCGCAGCGGCACCACGTGCTTCAACAACATGTACTTCTTCCCGGACGAGATCTGCAGCGTGCTGGAGAAAACTGGTATGCGCGGAGCAGTGGGTCAGGGCATCATGGACTCCGCGTCGCCCTACGGATCCGGGCCGGAGGACTTCCTGGCCAAGGCCGAGCCCAATCTGAAAAAGTACGCGCCTGGAAACCACGACTTCATCACGGTCACAATGGCGCCGCATTCGCCGT
This sequence comes from Phytophthora chlamydospora, assembly GCA_012295415.1. Lineage (NCBI taxonomy): Eukaryota > Oomycota > Peronosporomycetes > Peronosporales > Peronosporaceae > Phytophthora > Phytophthora chlamydospora. Next base: position 47,907 of record JAABLK010000112.1, on the reverse strand, counting down.
ATACAGTGGGGGAGCACACGTTGCTGAAAGTGGACGCGCTTGTCAAGAAGTACGACGCGCGGATCCACATCCACTTACATGAGACGGAGGCGGAATGCAACGACAGCGAGCAGCTCAACCGAGCGTCCATGTGCTGCCACAAGAGCGACCAGAAGCTTCGTCCACTTGCCAATTTCAAACGGTTGGGCTTGCTGTCCGACCGGCTCGTGTGCGCGCATATGACGCATCTAACGGACGAGGAGATTGACGACGTCGCTCGAGCTGGAGCTCATGTTGTTCATTGTCCGTCGTCCAACCTCAAGCTAGCGTCGGGGATCGCTCGGGTGACTGACATGCTGCGTCGAGGCGTGAACGTGACGCTGGGCACGGACGGTGCGGCGAGTAACAATTCGCTTGACATGCTCGGGGAAATGAAACTTGCAGCGCTGCTCGCGAAGGCCGAGTCGCGTCAGAGCACCAGTCTGTCGGCAGCTGAAGCTTTGCAGATGGCCACGCTGAACGGGGCGAGAGCGCTTGGACTGGAACACGAGATCGGGACTATTGAGGTGGGCAAGCGAGCAGATTTAGTTGCTATCGAGTGTGACAGCGTCGAGATGCTTCCGATGTACAACGCGGTCAGGCATGTCGTGTACGTTGCGGGTCGCGAACACGTTTCAGACGTTTGGATCAACGGCAAACAGGTCCTCCACAACCGTCAGCTTACGACTGTCGATGAAGCACAAGTGAAGAGAAATGTACGCGAGTGGAATGAGCGTATTCGCAGATATCATAACGAGCAAGCGAATGCTAGTCAGGAGCGGCTTTGACTACTTCAAAACCAGCTTATTGATTGCAGCATCGGCAAACTCCACGCGGCGTGAAAGCACTTCCTTCACGCGAGCAGCCGGCAACGTCCAGGCCATACCTCGGCGCCGTCGCCCGTACACATCCAGTACGTCTTGGGGAGTGTCCACGTTCAAAACTTCCGATAGTTGTGTCAAAGCAGCGAATGCCTCTCGAACTTCGTCTCCGGCACCACCTTCACCTGCAAGGAATGCACTGATCACACGCACATCCTTGTCAAACTGAAGCGCGCCGAGCTGGTTGACGCGTGTTACCCGAGACAGGAACCAAGACTCGAGCTGGGTGGCAGAATATTGAGCTATCCCTTGCACAATAGCACGGTAATTGCTACGCGATAGGTTCCCGCGAAAAGCGGCTAGCAGCGAGCGCAGGCCACGTACAAACGCGTGGGCGAATGGGTCGTTGGCCTCGTTAAACGTGAACATTGCTTCGGTCAGCTCGTACTGGACACCGTTGCGCTTCGAAGACGAGGCTCCAGACGATGAAAGTGCTGTAGCCGATGCAGCCAAAGCCGCAGCGGCGGACGAGGCTGACGATGGCGATAGAAGATTGTTGAGATAGCTGGCAATATTGGGTTCCAGGAGCTTTAGAAGCTTCTTCCGAGACGCGAGTAGCAGCTGCTTGAGCTCAGCTGATGCATCTTCGAGAGTATTCAGACACGTCAGGATATGCTGGGGCACCTCGGGGAAGGCTTCAGGCAGCTCGTGCTCGAATTCGCCCTTCAATTGTGCGATGTATCCAGGCGTAACCTCTAAGCTGTTGAGTACGACATCGGGTGCGTGCTCCTTGCGCTGCACTGGGGCTTGTCCTGCAGTGTCACCTGTGTTCACACCACCCACTGGGCCAACCGTTTTACTGAGCTTGGCGAACTGTTGCTGCATCTGATCGCGCAGTTGCGCAGAGGAGGCTGCGAGTAAGCTTGCTGCATCTCCTGCCGCTGCACTGTCCAGCTTGGCGATTGTCGTCATGTGCCGGATGCGACTTCGCATCGTATCGCCAACAACATCCCGCAGCACAGTGTTAATCATGTTAAGAACACCAGCCGCGCAGTCGCCATGACCCGTTGCCAACGCGCGGAGACCAGAGTTACGAGCCACGTAGAAAATCTCGTCAATGGCAGATGTGATCGGGAAGCATAAGAGACCGTCTCCGCCGTCTCCTCCATCGACGCCATCATCCTCGCTGCCACCATCGCCAGAAGAAAAATGAAGTTCTTCCCACTGGAAGGCCTTGCGAGCAGCCTGGTTAAGCAGTGCGTTCTCGAAGAAACAGTAGAAACCTGCAAGCTCCTGCACCGTTTTGCCCAGCTCACTCTCATGAATGGGCGGCAGGACAGGAACCTTTTCGTCACCCCGTTCAGCTCCCTCAATTTCAGCGTCTTCCTCGTCGTCCTCTTGGGCCACTCTCGAGCGCATAAAGCGCTCGTATGTCTGCGTATGCTGAAGCACCAGCGCCATTTCGTTTAGTTGTTCGTTCATGACTGCCACCCCATCGTCCCTCGGACTTCCGGGGGGAGACTGCATCCCGCGGTTGCTGCCACTGCGGTTTGACGGTGACAACGGTATTGTCCCCGTCGGCGACGCAGGCTCCAATCCATTCGCAATCCGGTCGTGGAACTTGCGCTGGGCCATGTACGCGTTCAGCACAGCAACGGCCGACTGTTCTCCAAGCGTATACAGCTTGGCCACAAATCTGTTGGGGCCGTGAACCCTCTCAAAGCAATCGGATATGAGTCCGGCATGCTGCTGTGCCTCTTGGGCCACCTGGTTGAACACCTCGGCCAGGTGCGTGATGAGCTCTTGGGTGCTGAAGACGCCGACGCGTGGGTCCTTGTCCTTGTTTAACGACTCCTCCAGCGTCTTCTGCACGTGCTCAAGCAGCATCACCAGTCCGTGCTCCTCATAGTCCTCACCCACAACCTTGAACAGCGGCGCGTACGTCAGCACCTTGCGGCTGTCCCCAGCCCTCAGACCGTCGTCGAACGCGCCCTCAATGACCCCCTTCAGGTCGTTCTCGATCGTCTCCACACGCAGCTTATCCGCCACGTCCAGCGGCATCTGCTGCTCAATGTTCTTGAGCGTCTGCAGGAACGTTGCAGCCTCCGGATACCGCTGCTGCTGCATGGCGCGCCGGATACCGGCCAGCGCGTTGCGCAGCGTCAGCAGCTGCGCCGACTGCTCCAGCGCCACGCCCAGACGCGACTGGATCACATCCAGCCGCCGCACCTCGCGCGTCATCTTCTCGGCTACATCGTTGGCGTTGGCCACGCGCTCCACCACGGCGCCCGTCTGCGCGCACAGCACCGTCACCTCGGGCGTGAGTTGACGCAGAGAGCGCAGCGCACGCTGGGCCGCCGCCTTCTCGGGGGCCGCCGGCGCCTGCGCAAAGATTACACAGTCCTGACAGAGATCCTTCTGCTGCTGCTTGACGGTCGCGAGCTGCGCCACCAGCGCGGCGTGCTGCTCGCGCCTCGTGCGACGTGGAGCTCCCATGCTGGATCGAAGAGTGTGAAGTGGTGAAGAGTGATTGTTTGGTGTGCGACACATGAACGTGAACACAAGTGCCAATTGTGACAGCCATGGCGGAGGTGGCGGCGTACGTGGAGCTGTGCACGCGGCTGTCGCGCTTTGTGCAGCTCCAGCCGAGTGATGATAGCTGCAAGGAGCTGCAGAATGTTCTGGAGGAGCTGGTTGCACTTTATGACCGCGTGGAGAGCGCTCAGACGCCGGCACGGGACGTCACTCTCGTTGGATTCGCGGCCATGGACGACTTGGTGCTGCTCTCGCTACACAAACTACTGGGCGCCTTCGTGCTAGCTGCGTCCTCTGCGACACTTCATGAACGAGCATTCCAGGTCTTTGCGCGGGCATTGAGAAGGTGTAAGCCTCGTATGACAGGCAGCAACGCCGGACACGTGCAGCGGAGACTGAGCTTCGTGCAGAGCTGCGTGCTGCATCTACCGCCTCCGCCAGAAGCTAGCGATGGTGAAGAGATTTCTGGTAGTGTGACACTTGCTACTCAGCCGGAAGAACTGAGACTTGCAATTCTGCAGAGTCTGCATGAACTTTTGGATGAAGAAGAGCAGGACGAGACGAAACAGCCGATGCAGCTTCAAGAGGACCAACGGCACTTCTTCGCGTACTTGGTGGCGTCGCTACTGCATGTGGCGCAACGGGATCGATGCCGGGAGGCTGCATTTCAAGCGATCGAGGTGCTGAGGTGTGTGATGTTCTTCATTCGTGACCCGCACACACTGAGGCAGTACTTGCCTGGCGTCGCGGCTGGATTGTGGAAAAGTGCCAATGCTCCGCAGCAGGCGTCGAAAGTGATCGTTACCGCATTGCAGTGCCTGGCAACATCTCTGGATCTCTGCATTGGTGATGAGCATTTACCGGAGGGTGGAGCAAAACAGGAGCAAAAACGGTTTACGCTGGAAGCAATTCGCGAGTCTGCTGAAGCAAATGCTGCCAAGAAAACGGGTACTGCGGAGCCGAATGAATCGTTGGTAGCACATTCAAGTGGCAATGACGAATGGCTTGAGACGACTGCTGTAAACTTGGACCTACTGCTTTCACGGATGTTTGCTGCTAGTGCTACGGCCGTTGCTGCTGGGACCAGTACTGGGTTGCCACGCTCTTCTTGGCGAGTTCGTTGTGCCCTGGCACAGCTTTGTGGTACTGTCATGTTGAAGTGCCGACAAGCGCTCCGAACATCATTCTTCCGGTGTTATGATGAGCTCCTTGTTCTTCATGGCGACGACATTGAAGAGGTTACTCAAGAAGCTGGAAAAGTTCTTCAGAAGCTGCAAATGTCAGCGCTCTCTTCGGAAGAACGTTTACGGTTGCTACCAGAGATGGCGGATCGTTTCCAAATGCTGCTGTCAGTACTTGTGCTGAAGCTTTCCACTGAGCACGAGGCAACCAAGATCCATTTGGTGAAAACTCTTCGAGGATATGTAGCGTTTCTGGGGGCTGACCTCACCCCATATCTGGACGCGTCGATGGAGACCATATACGCCTCGCTGTGCCGAGTCGTGTCTTTCGCTGCGCTTGACATTGAGTTGGTTGTTCACCAAAAACTTCCAAGCCAAGCAGAAGCTGATACGAGCAACGATAACACCGCAGTTGGTGTCGTGGTCTCTCAATTCCAAAAGCGATTGCGCTTTTTCAATGAGGAAGCTTCAGTTCGTGAAGTGCTGGCGATGATGCGTGACATTGGAGCTGTGTCAACGCCCGCTGGTTTCATCGACTGCGCTTTCATAATACTATCCGAGGCGAATACGAATTCCGTCGAAACCGGGGGCGAAGAAGCTGTGCTGGTTTTAAATGAGTTTCTACGGGCGTATTGCTTCGGCAAAGAGAGCAGGACACAGCAAACTCACGAATCCGTGGACGTGCATCTTGTTGGACGCATCCTGGATGACTTGTTGGCTCTTGAGGCCTGGGAGGAGCACAATTCGCCGTCCAACCGAACTTCCAGTAAAGCTCTCGTATCCCAACGTGCGCTTATGGTGGAATGCGTTGGAGTCTGTGCTGAGATTCTTGGTGAAGAGTTCAAGATATTCCTGCTTCATGTGCTCTACCCGCTTGTCGAGCAGTTGGGGTCGCACAGTGTCGAAGTGGAACGTGCAGCGCTGGCTGCGTTGGAGAAGGTGTATTTCTTCACAGGATACGAGTCTCTGGAGGGTCTTTTTCAAGCCAATATGGATTACTTTGTGGATTCCTTGTGCGCTCGGCTTGAACAGCTAGATGCATACCCAATGACTGCATTTGTTGTTGAGGCACTGCTGAGGCACACTCGCCTAGCGTCCTTGCCCCTGGTGGACGAGGTGGCTTCGTCGCTGCTTCGAAGTGTGGATCTGTATCAAGACTCGCCACATGTTGATGGTCTTCTACGAGCACTGAAAAACCTCCTGAACAGTATTGCGAAGGATGCACAAGAATCCGAGGCCACAGCACAAAGTGAAAGTGCATTAGATAAAGCAGCACCTTCCCGTTCGCTCCTGAATGACTTCATCCACGAGATGAAAGTACTGGCCAATGATGGTATTGATGCTCTCGATGTGGAGACAGAAGATGAAAGTGAAGGCAATTCACGTGACTCAGATATCCCTGAACCCCCCAGTGTGAAAGGTGCTTTACCAATTGAGTATGATGAAGTGGAATCCGAAAATCCTGATGATGTCCAAGACAAGGACGATAGCACTGATGCAGGTGCCGGTTATCGAGCGTTGGTCATTGATATCATGGACCGTTGTGGCTACTTCCTGGTAGATTCTGATCCGGTCGCGTGCTGCCTGGTATTATCCTTGATCGATGAAGGCATGAAATTCCTTTCAGGGCATCAGAAGCAGCTATTGCCTCTCGTCGCGCGCATGTGGCCGGAGTTGCTGCCTCGATTACGTGTCGAGAACCGTGCCATCGTTACCGGCACAATCCGTGTCATCACCACTGTAGCTGAATCGGCAGGCGATTTCGTGGGTGATCGCTTCGTTGAGAGCGTGTGGCCATTGCTGCGGTCTCAAATCCAATCCATCCATTTCGGCTCCGATTCAAAGTCATCGCAGCTCACGCGCTCAATGTTGCTGCTCTCGAAGTCATCGGAGGAGGCTCCAAGCATTGCTGATACTCAATCGTCTGGGCCTGCTATTAAAACTTTGACGCCAAGGGAAAGTGAGCTCAGCGCTGTGAGCGGCTCACGAAAGACGCAAGAGGTTCGCCAATTGCTCGCAATTCTGTCGTGTCTGACCGTGATGTGCCGACAATCCGAGTCGGTGACCCAGCTTGTACCTGAAATCACGCGTTCCTGTAGCAAATACTTGAGTCGCGCAGCGCCGCAGGAGGTGGTGGAGCAAACTTCGGAACTGTTTGCAGCTCTCGTCGAATTAAACGGTGACGAAGTGTTCTGCATTGTTGCAGCACTTGCTGACTGGGTTCCGCCTCCACCGCCCAGCTCGCTTTTCTCCGGGTACGAACCCGACGCCGTTCGTCGCTTCTATCGGGGTCAGCTGTCCGCTCTGAATGGTCAAGTCCAGTTTTGCCGAGACAATGCCCGCATCTTGATGGGTCGTTTGTTCAGCTGATCGATAAGCACGGAGAAATATAGACACAACAGACTGCGCTATCGTTTATTCGATCGGGGAGATCAAAGGCATAGGCTCATAGAATAGCCCGTTCGATGCTTACTCCCCGCCTTTCCTCCTATCTAGACAGACACCAACCTGCCTCCAGTCGCATTCGTCTAGCCGAACATGCCGCCCATGTTGCCTGCATATGCCATCGGTCGAATCGGCGGGTGTTCCTACAATGGTTGGTATTAGGAAGCCGAAATGTTAGCAGACCATTCCACAGCAACTGCGGAAGAGACGCTTTGAACATCACGTACCACAGCGACGAATTGCGTGAACCGGGGCTGCATGTCCTTCTCGAAGCGAATGAACGCTCCCTTGTTGCCCATCTGGTCGCAGTAGTTCGGCGCACTGAAAACCGTGATGCACTTTCCGTCGTGCTCTACCAAATAGCCCTCGTCCTTGACTTCGTGCGAGCGAACCAGCAACTCTGTTTGTCATCAAAAGACATCACGCCATCAAAGTTAACAATTGGGAGCTTGATCTGAAAATCAACAGCGCGGCGCAACTCACCAAGGTTGTTCTGCTCCAAGAAGGTCTTGGTAATATCGGGTCCGAAGGAAAGGCCGATGCCGCGCTTGCTGGGCCCACGGCCCTGGAACGGCTGCGGGTCGCTCCACATCAAGTCGCTCATGAGTCCGTTCTCAGGAGGCTCGCGGTTGCGGTCAATCTTCTCGATGTCAGCAAGAGTCACGTTCTCTTGAGTGAACAGGCCACCGTGCACCACCATCACCTTGTTCTCGATCACGGCCGCAAGAGGCAGCCAGTTGAACACCTCGGTGAAGAGCTGCATGACCGTCTCGTCGTACTTGTGCTTGACTTCTCCCTCAAAGCCGTAGATCTTGTTCATGTTCTTGGACTCGTGGTTTCCGCGCAGCAAATGCACGTGCTGCGGGTACACGAGCTTCATAGCGAAGAGCGTCATGACCACCTCGAAGGAGAACGAGCCTCGGTCCACGAAATCGCCATTGAATAAATACGGGTTGGTTTCGCTGGGCAGCCCGTTGAGCGAGAAGATATTGCACACGTCGTAGAACTGGCCGTGTGTGTCACCGCACACAGTAAAGTGCGCGTCCGGGTCGTCGCTGGGCAGCGAGATGCGCAGCAGCGACGGCAGCGCGCACAGCATGTCCTTGAGCTTGAGCAGGATCTGGATCACGAACTTGCGGTGCAGCAGCTTGCCGCGCTTGAAGCGGTCCATGAGAGCCACCACAAAGTCGGGCTTGGTCAGCGCCGCGTCCTCAGGAAGCCGCGGGCCGTCATACGCCGGATCCACCACCAAAGAGGTCACGTCAATAGTCTCCGAGAGCGGCAGGTTGCGCTCCGACTGGATGGCGGCCGCGAAAGCCGCTTCCTTGATGATCTTCTCGCACAGCTTGAGCTTGGCGCGCGCGTCGCGGTCCTGCGGCTTCATGCGCACCACGAGGCGGAAGTCTTTCACCGCCTTTTTGTGGTGGCCCAGCGCCAGCTGCGCCGAGCCGCGGCGGTAGTACGCCTTGACGTAGGACGGCTCCAGCTCGATGGCGGCCGACGCGTCGTCGATGGCCAGGCCGTAGCTCTCGCTCTTGACGTGGGCCGCCGCGCGGTTGGCGTAAAAGATCGCGGTGGGCCACAGCTCGATGGCCTGCGTGTACAGCTCCACGGCCGTAGCGAAGCGGAAGTGGGCCAGCGACTCGTTGCCCTGCGTCTTGAGCGCGTTGGCGCGCGCCTGTGTCTCGGCCGACGGCGCGTGCGGCGCGCCCTCCATCACAGTCACGCTGGCCATCGCTTGGCTTGGTATGCACTTCGAGAATGCCGCGTCCGCCAGGCGATGCGGCTTCACCCTGCGGAAATAAATACGTTCCTGTCGTATCGGATCGTTGTTTTTGCTTGACAAATATGTATTGCTGCAGGTGATCAGAACTGATGCAGTATCAGACGTTTGATGGATCGCGACTCAGTTTGCGGAATATCCATCCTGGTGATGGACGAGCTGCAGGCGCCGCTGCCTGTGACGGTGGCCATGGTGGCGCCGCCCAAGCGCTCGCTGGACCTGCGAGATATGATGGACGAGCTGCCCATGCTGGCCGCGCTCAAGGACCGCAAATGGATGGCCAGACTGCCGCGCAACATGTTCCCGAAGATGCGGCGTAGTCCGCGGAACTCGGCGGACTCGCCCACGGACTCAGACTCGGCGCTGCTGTCACCCGGCTTCCTGCCCACGCCGCGATCGGCCCGAGCCATGTCGGTGCTGGTGCCGCAGACGGACGACGAGGTGCTGGACGCGCTGGACGCGCGCTTCTTCACCGAGAGCTTCGACCCCGTAGCTTATATGCTGGTGCGGATGGAGTTATGCCTGCTGTTGTGGAGCTTGGAGCTGATAATGTGGGTGGATGATGTAGGAAAATATTCCGGACACTAAGGACGAGCTGAACGTGTTCCTGCGCACGGAGATCAGCGCCGTTGACGTGGCCAAGGACGTGATTCTGACCAAGCTGCAGGACGACGTGCGCGCCAACTACAACTCACTCATCCAGGGCATGAAGGTGGTGCAGGAGGTGGACCTCGACTTGGTGCGCGCGCAGATCCACGTCAAGAACGGACGGCGTCTGCTGGCGATGGCCAAGAACGACCTCATCATGAGGTAGAGTTTTGCTTTCTTTTACTTGTCTATCGTTGGGCTAAATGCTGGTGCTGATTCTGACCTGGTTGTGCTCTGTCTTGTGTGAAGTTCGTTGGAAATTGTGAAAACGAAGCGAAACAGGGATCGTGTCAGCGAGGTAACAGTTTATTGTGAGCATCTTCGGGGTCATTCAGAGTCGGTTCTCATCTTCGCCGTGTTTTGATCATGATCAGATCGTCAATTTTGGATCGGAAATCGTCCACTTCTTTGACGAAGAAGAGAAGATGAATGCAGCCCTCCAAGAACACCGATTTATTACTGCGGTAAGTACCGCTCGCTTTGTTTTTTGGGTCACGCGTGTGTGTACTGATGCTGTGGTGGCAGGTTGACATTTGTGTTGGTCTCCGCAAGGGGCTATCGCGGGAGGAGTTGCAAGGGCTGACTATTTTGGAGGAAATCCGACTACGTATGCAAGATTTCATTCCCAAGCTGAGGGAGCAGTTCGACCAGGTGAGTTTGCACCGTAGCTATTCGTCGTGATGGGCCGACGGTTTTCTCATGTTTTCTTTCGCTGTAGTCTTTACGGAAAGTTGCAGGGCATTTTGATCCTCTCGAGTACAAGGAGCTACTTCAGGCGTACATCACACTCGCGGATCACTCTGAAAACCTCGGCTTCGAGTTCTCGTCGTACACGCTGAACGAAGTGCTATCCAATATTCCTGAAATCATTGTGCGCTCCATCGACGACATGACAAGTGAATTCATGCGTCGCGTGTTTGAGGCCGTATCGCCGAAGAAATTCAGAATTGGGAAACAGAGCAGCTTCGTCAGAGACAACAACGCAAGCAAGGACGGGGAATCGGCAGATGCAACGTTGACGCCGGCCTCTCAAACCGTCGAAAGCGTCAAGAGGTGCTACGAGCATCTCACGGACCTGATGCATACGTACTATCTTTTGGTGCAGTGGCATCGAGATCCGTTCAATTCCTTAAACGAAGACGCTGCGTATCTTCACCGGTGCGGTATCGACGATGACGATGATGATGACGACGACGACACGGATGAAGAAGATGAACATGACGAAAGGGGGTATCATCACTCTCACTCTTCCAAGCATGGGCATGGCAACGGTCGATCAAAGGGATCTGAATCTCCACACCGTGCAAGAGGACTCACTCACGCTAGTGGTTCGCAAAGATCCATGTACGATCAAGTTCTGTGCGATACGGGCATGACCCTGCTGAGATATCGCAAAATTGTGTGGGAGAATATTCAGCAGAACGTGCTGGAGATGATTGAAAAGCTGGACATGACTTACGGTGAGGGCATCATTATCTCCACTGAGTAAGTTAATTTTTGCTTTACTGACACTCTCGTATGATTTCTTGGTGATAGGTTACAAAATGGAGCACATTATTGCGCTTTCACTTGCGACGACGACGTTTACCGACATTGGGGAAGAGTTTACTGGAGCTCCTTCGTCCAAGTGAGTACAATTGTGCTGCTGTGCAATTAGGTAGCGGGGCAAAGTATTCAATTCGTTGACGCATTTCAATTTTTTTGTAGGATTCGATCCGTTCTTCGAGTCAAATGTGAGCAGTACTTGCACACCTTTCATGACGACAACATCGAGCTGGCGCGGATGCTTCTGGACACGGAAAACTGGCTCCGAGTCACAGCTTCAACCACAGACGGTGATGACAATGCAGGCCTCCTCCGGTTGATCGAGAAGCGGAGCGGATACTTCTTTGAGCGGAAAGTTCGCGAAGACCTTGCCGTCCACCCTATTTATTCGAGACGTGTGTTCCCCTCGTTTCACACGGAAGGCAACCCGTTTAGCGCTGCCAACTCGATGGAGTGGCTCTCTATGAAGCAAGGTATCCGCTTTCAACATGAAGCGAAGGGGGCCGGAAGTTCCGGCGATATGATGTCGCCGCGTGCTGGTGACAACCAAGCGCTTCCTGTCATGGATCCTAACGAGTCAGAGTTTGTACTGACTTCATCGAGTCTAGCGGGCTTCGTTCGGTACGCACTGCAGGATGCAAGGACTTTTCGGCTGTTAGGAAATGACTTACCAACGTTTTTGTGGCTGCTAGGCTCTGCGGTGTCTATTTGAAAATGATGGAGCACCTTCCTCACATCGCCTGGGATGTCTTTCGCTCGCTGAACAACCTGTTTGAGTTCAACTTGTACGCCGTCTTCACCAACTTCATCCCAGCTGAAGAGATCACCCAGTTTTTCCGAGGTAAAGGCGGAAGTTTGGTCAAGAACGATGCTACAAAGTGGAATGGTCTGCGCACCGGAATTTGCCGTATCGCAGACGAAATCAACGCTGGTGAAGTGCTGCTGCAGTCATCTGCGTTGATCTTCCCTTCGTCGACCGATAATGAAAGAGCAGAGCAGCAGCAAAACTCTCCGATGTCGAGGAAAGTCACACTGCGCAAGGTAACTCGGACGCCAGTGGCCGTTGAGGATGCGGACGAAAGCAACCTGTACGCATTAGCCGAACGTTCAATCGCTTGCGAGGCAATTGTGGGGCAGTGCAGACTACTGAATGCCATCGAGGAAGCCGCGCGCTCGTACCTTCCTGATCGATATCTCTGCCTCATGGACGAGGTCTACGAGCGGAATCGCACGATGGCCCGGGAGCTTCGCAGCTTCATGTATAGTACGATCGCAACGAGACTCGTGGACATTCCAGCGCTCTTGGAGTCGGTGTCTGCTGTGTCGTGGGACATCCCGTACATCAGCGATCAGCACAACGAGTACATTGTGCACTTGGTGCAAAACTGTGGAGAAGCGTGGGGAGGGCTGCAGATTCTGGCGGACGGCTCCATCCCGATGGACGCAAGGGAAGATATCTGGGCGGCAATGGTGCAAACCATCATGGATACGCTGTTGCAGGCCTTTTCCACAGTCTCCAAGCCCACCCCTCAAGGCCGTGCACTCATGCTGTTGGACCTGCATGCGCTCCAAAATGGACTTGACCTGATCAATCACATCAGTTCCCGAACGGTTCCTCGTGGTCGCGAGTATGTGGGCAACTACATCAAGGCCTTCTACTACGATGAGGACCAGCTCCTCGAATGGGTCAAAGCGAACAAGACGCAATACTCGAAACTCCATTTTGCCAACCTCCTCAAGAACGGCATCGGCTCGACGCTTGAGATCAAGAAGCTTCGCGAACTCGTCCTCAAGATCGACGCTGTTATCAGCTGATCACATGCAATGGACATTAAGTTTCTTATGAATATTTGTACACTGTTAAAAAATTCTGGCGGCAGCTTCTATCGCCACCTTCGTTCTGCAGGTTTTGATCTCGCAAGACCTGGCGATGTGGCGGTCTCCAGGCTCGCGATCCGTAAAAAGCTTCCGAGCTTTGTATGTTCCCGGGTAGCAAACCCACCCGGAGGGTCTTCACGTCTGCTGTCGTGGGTGTTTCATCACTTTTCTCGGGCAGCGCTGGGAAGGAAGGCACAACTGGCTTACTGCGCCAAGGCGACACGCAGTTCCTGCTGCACTTGAGGCTGCGGAACAACCTCGACAACCAGCTCAAGCAATTCCTCGGCTTGCTGCTTGCCAAATGTAGAGCGCAGGTAGTCGACGAAAGCCTGGCCGCTCATCTCTTGGTTCCCAAGCGCCTTGGCCGCCTGCTTGAACTCGCCCACGATTTGCGCATCGCCGCGTGAAAGCGCGTTCACCCGCTCCAGGATCTGGCGGTTGGCTTTCTTCCGGGAAACGCGTCCAGGGACAGCAGGGTCACTGATACGTCGATCTGAGCCCGTCTGGCTGCTGGAAAAGCTCTGCATCTTTTGCTCTGCTGGCGGTGATTCCGTAATGGCACAGCAAGAAACGAAAGGAACGTTAGTTTCTCCAGCCACACGAAGTCCAGGACGTAACTTAAGCGCCAAACGTACCATATTTCTTGGAGCGGCGGCCCGCCTCTTCGTCGTCTTGCACGCTGAGGCGGCGATTCTGGCGCTGCGACCTGTTCTCGTCTGCATCTTCAGCGTCAATCGACGCAGCGGAAATGCCGCCAGCGGCGCAAAGCGCCTCCCGCTTTTCAGTGCTCTTCAGCGAGCGCACAAAGCGGCGCAGGATCCACAGCGCGAATTCAGGCTCGAATTCCTTGTGCAAAAACTCCACGAACGGGTCGGCGGCCGCCACGGGGTCGTTCTCCTTGCGGAAGACGCGCGCGCGCTTCTTGAACCGCTTGAGCTGGTGCGCGCCGCCGCGCAAGGCGAGCTCCTCCTCGATCTCCAAGCGACACATCTTCCTGCGCGAGCTCATCTTGTCCTCTACGCCAGCAGCGCTGACAACCGACGCGCGGTTATCCGAGTCCGTCGAGTCGCGTAGCAATCCCCTCGAGGACGAGAAGACTCCAGAAGTGTTAAAACTGAGAGACGGTGGGCCCAACAGGCCGCTGCAGTCCATGAACTGCTCCGCACCGATAAAATCAGCCAGTACGCGGCAGCCGCCGCGCTTGGAGAACTCGGCGACGTCCGGGAAGAGCATGACGCGCTGCATGTAGAAGTCAAGCTCGGCGCGGCGCTTCTCGAGGAAACTGTTGGTCTGGTCCTGGTGGAAGAAAGCGCGCACGCGGTGGCCCGGCGCGAACGCCACGGTGACCATCATCTTGGCGAACGGGGACTGGCGCGCCGCGCGTATCTGGCCGTCGAAGGCCTGGAACTCCTCATACGTCTTCCAGAGGCTCCACTGGAGCACTTGCTGCGGCTCGTCCTGCTTCTCCCGCGTCTTGTTCAAGCGGCAGAACAGCTCGTACTGGCAGGATCATAGCAATAGCAAGTTAGATACGGCTTCGAAGGGAAGGCTTCGACTAATGAGCGTACCACGGCCGGCTCCCCGTTGGTTTGGGTGGCGTTGCGCACGTGCAGCTTGAGCGGCGGCACGCGCATGAGGAAGTCGGGCGGCGTCATGCTGAGCGGGACAGAGAGGAGCTAGTCGCTCTATACGGGAGTGAGGAGCGGAGACGGAGGACGGCGAGCCGGGCGCGAGAAGGCGACGCGCTCGCACCTCGCGATGATTTGTGCTTTTGTGAGAGTCAGTCTGGTCTCTACATTTATTTTCGTTTTTAGGGATCTACGGAAATTCAACTTGCGAGAGACGAGGCAAAGTGAAAGTCGAATTTCGGGATCAATGGAGAAGGAGGTGTCGCAATGGGGCTGTCTCGGTGAGCGGCACCCAGCGACGACTTGCGCTAGGCGACTTTCCGGCGGCGAAGTCGTTTGGAGCTGAGCAGTTCGTTGGCAGTGCAGGTTAACGAAGGTCGGAAAAAAGGGATCCGCGGACGAGATTGTCGCGTGGTTTGGATACACTGCACACTTCCAATGGAGTCGGCGATTACTACTCCGATGCCGTATTGGCCAGCTGATGACAAGCATCCATCTGCAAGGTGCTCGGCTGGCGATCAGATTGGAACGGAGCTGCTGGTGTGCGGGGCTGTTGTGGCGTGCCAACCATGGAAAATAGATTATCGGAGTTGTAGCAATTGGTTTTGACCATGTTGCACAGACCACGAGCTCGCTGCCTCATTTGCCACGCGCCGTCCATCATTTGCCTGTGAGTGCCCCAACGTCGTGTGGGGCTGTGCGTTGCCAATGTCAAGTGGACAGACAAGGCGCGCGGGGGGAGCTTTCTCAGCGCTTTCAATCGTGCTTGCCGGCCCCTTCTGGGCGCTTTTGGCGATCGCAGACAGCCGTCACCCACGAACTCTTCATGGCGCGAGGAGTGAGCTGTGAGGTGAATACGACGAAGCTCACTTTTCCTCGAAAAAGCTCGTTCACTCCACAAGTAATTGCAGTGACAGGGGTAGCGCAGCTTTTGATTGTACTTGTGCTTGAAAGGGGATCGAAGCACGAAAACAAATGTACCAAAATCTCCATGCAGCTTCTACACGTGCAGTACTGGACCTGCCAACAAAATCTACCTACTAAGTACACAGCATTGCTGTGACAGCAACAACAACCAGTGAGTTCATGTTTCTGAAGGCATTCTTGGTTGGTATTGATTCAAAACAGACCTCGTTTCCTGTCAACTGTAAGCGTACGACCAAAAACGGAGAAGAGCGGTGCTGGGGTAGTCACATTCCTTCTTGATTAACGAATCGGAAGTTCCGAGAAATTGTGGCCTCCACTTTCGCTCTTGTCATTAGAGAATCTGCCGCGTTAAGAAAAGATGGTGGAGGTGACACTGCAGTGCGCGCTGGTTGTAGAAGGCAGCATCTTCTCCGTGGTCATCAATACGGACGAGGCGGTGGGCCTCTTGAAGAAGGCGATCAGAGCACAGATGCCGAAGAGGATCAAGTGTGCAGCAGTCGACCTGCAGCTCTTCCTGGCGAGGAAGGGCAATGCGTGGTTGGACAAGGATGGCACGGTAGCTGTAACACTCGATGGTGTGGAGCCTGTGATGCTCGATGAGAACGGAAACCCGCAACACTTCGTTCGGATGGACAACCCCCTGACATCTCTTCGACGACCCACTGTACCAAGTGGAGCATCTTGAAGGCATCAAGATCATCCATGCTCAATTTGCAGATTCCTGCGACGAATTTGACGTTAGCTATCTGGAGGATGGCGTTGTCAAGGCTGGTAATCGGTAAGGAGAAAGTGCGGGTGTGCATTTCCTAGTTGCTTTTGCAGAAGATGACCATTTCGCACAGACTACGAGATCAATTGAAGGTGCTGGTGCTGCGCGTTATGCATAAGTGCGCAACTTAACTTGTAATTTGCATTTTGCAGCTCCTTGATGCATCATGTGGTTCTACAGTGTAGTGGATCTGTCGAATTCAATCTTCATCCGCCTGCCTTCGCTCACTGGGGAACTCCTTGTTGACGAAAGTGGGCGTGGACAACAGCGCCATGAGCGTATCGTGCAGCGCCTTCTCGTCCTGCTGGCGGTTGGCCGTGAATTGCTGTTTCCATTCAAGCAGCGAGCTGGTGGCGCTGGCGAGAGAATTGTCGACCAGCAACACGTTCAGGTCGTGGTGCACTCGGGCAGCAGCAAGTTTAGCCCTGGCAGCGAGAATTGTACTACATGTAGTACAGCTGAAGAAGAAAGTTACTCGAATACGTATCCTCAGTCGCAGTGCCAGCGGTAGCTTAGTGCACAACTTCCGCTTGCAATTGCGCTTGACTTTACAGCGGCAGGAAAGTGGAGCTTTTTGATCGAAATCACAACGGAAGTGCATCAGTAGCCGTGACGGCTTCAACACATGCTCGTAGGAAACCCGCAGCATAACATTAACGACAAGAAAGCACAGCCAATTACAATGCCAAGCCTTTCTTCTTTGGCCAAATAAGCAAGTCGCTAACCACCAAGGCGTATCTTTGACTAGTCTACCAAGCACATCGATTGCCGAGACTTAAATATAAGAAAACAGCATAACGTCAAACAGTAGCTACCTCGTTAAATATCTTTCGGAAAGGGTGGTGTTAATAAACACCAGAATGAAGAGTGCGACCCTGATGCGCTGCTTCCCAAGGAAGACACACATCAGCAGTCGACTAGGTTTTGCTGCTTGCGCAAAGCAAACAACGCGCTTCAGAAGGCCCGATAGTTGGGGATCCGAGGCTAGAGTGGGGCTGCAGACGCTTAAGCCGACGTGAACTTAGTCACGGCCTTCGTGCCCTCCGACACGGCGTGCTTGGCCAGCTCACCAGGGAGCATGAGGCGCACGGCCGTCTGGATCTCGCGCGAGGACAGCGTCGACTTCTTGTTGTAACGCGACAGCTTGCCGGCCTCCGACGCGATGCGCTCGAAGATGTCGTTGATGAACGAGTTCATGATCGACATGCCGCGCTTGCTGATGCCCGTCTCGGGGTGCACCTGGCGCAGCACCTTGTAGATGTAGGTCGAGTACGATTCGACGCGCTTCTTGCCCTTGCCCTTGCCCTTGCCGGACTTGGCGACCGTCTTCGCGGCCTTCTTCGAGGGAGTCTTCGCCATTGCTGCTGTTTGGGGGGTTGGAATTGCTTGGTGAATTGAGGAATGAGCTTTTGGTACAGACGCAGATCCGACGCCCGGACGCTGCCCCGTCCATCCCACAGGCAATAACGCGGGTTCTCTCGCGGCTCGCTTCGACGTCTGTGATTCGCGGAATCTTATGTCAAGCAATTCCATTGGCGGAGGAGCTGCAATAACATATCTGATTGGCGGGTATGAACTCGAGGGTAGGGCTATTTTGGCGCGAAGGTGAGTCGGAGCTCCTCAACAGACGAAGTTGGGCAGATGACCACATCGAAGCAGCAGCAACCCGAAGGCGGCGCTGGCAAGCTCCAATGGACCGAACTGCCGCTTATCAGCACCAGCATTGTGCCGGTACGTGGTGTATGTAGTGATAAAGCGCGGAAAGTTAAATGGGAAAAGGTGTCAATGTATATAAAATGTTCTACGCACTCCTTCCTTGTCCGAGTCTTCCCCACCCTGCTGTCCCAACCAAAGCTTGGCTACAAGGTGGGGGGAGCACTGGGGGGAGGACTGGGCTGGCGCTCATAAGCTTATCTCGCTCCGCTTGTCCACGCGCTCCTCGACGGTCCTGGTCGACGTGCGCTTTCCATTTGTCGTACATGTCGTCGTCGTCGTCGTCCTGCTGCCTACATGAAGCCGGAGCCCTTGATATTCTGCTTTAAAATAATGTCTTTGCAGGCGTTGAACACGACTTGGACGTTCTGCGAGTCGGTGGCGCACGTCACGTGGTGGTAGATCTCCTTCTCGGGCTGGCGGTTCATCTCCATGAACTTGCCTAGGAAGTACTGCACGCCCAGATCGTAGTCGCCGACGCCGCCCGGGAAGTCCTTGAACACCTCCACGGTCTTGGGGTCCACCTTCTTGATCTTGTCCTGGAACAAGTCCTTCTTGTTCAAAAACAGGATCATGGCCGAGTTCAGGAAGAACTTGTTGTTGACGATCTCGTCGAACAGCGTGATGGCCTCGATCATGCGGTTCGTGGACGCGTCCTCGTACAGCGACTGATCGTACTCGCTCAGCGCCGCCACGAAGATCACGGCCGTCACGTCCTCAAAGCAGTGGATCCACTTCTTCCGCTCGTTACGCTGCCCACCGACATCGTACATGACGAAGGTCGCGCCGTCGATCTGGTACCGCTCTTCTACGATGCCGGACGTGCGCACGCGGGCGTACAGCATATCCTGCTGCGTGGCGGCGTAGTCGTCGCGCATGATGCGATCCAGGTCATTGAAGTAGTACTTGACCGACTCGATGATCTGGAACTCGGCTCGCCGGTTCCACGTGGCCACAATGCCGGGGTCCGTCCACAGGTTCTTGATCTTCTGGCCTATCACGGGGTTCACCTCGGCCTCGTCGCTCAAGGTCCGGATGTCCTCGAAGTCCTGTACGCACACCACCTCGCCCTTGAGCTTCATCTCCGCGCACTGCTCGATCAGCATCTTCATGGACGTCACGACGTTGTTATAGATAATTGGCGTGCAGTGCCGCTTCTCCTCTTCCGTTAGCGCTGCGCCGTACAAAATCTGAAAGCAAGAACATGAAACGGAATTAGTTTTCCAGGAGCGACGCCGGACTCAACACGGACACGGACTGTAGACACACCTTCATCTGCTTGAAGACCGTACTCTTGCCTGACTCGCCTGCTCCTAGCAGAAGCAGCTTGACCTTCTCCTGCTCCACGCGGTGGGCCTCCTCGTTCTTGGCTTCGATCTCGCGCGACTTGGCCATCGCCACCCGATCATTGTCGGTCATCTGTGAGGCACAGAGTCCCATGATGACTCGGTGGAACCTGTTCCTGGAGGTCGAGTGCTACGCGTGTACCGAAGCGCTGCTGCTTCGACGGTCGCGGACGGAGTGGGGCGGGCACAAGCGAGCAGGTGCCGGCGGCTCTGTTTCTGCTGCGCACGAGGGCTCTACTGTCGGAGTGGGAAGCTGCACACGTTTCGCCAAATAGGCTGGTGGAAGTTTAAAAATGAAACCCCGCACACACCACCTTCAGCCCCCAGCAGCACCAAGCCTCACTTGCGCTGGCACAGGCTTCTCGCCGGCACAGAAATAACTCGCGTCCTTGGCAAAATGCAACGACGCCAGCTTCGCGCTCTCACCGCTAATAATACAGATGTCGACTCCCTTGCTCCACCATCGCACCTTCCAGCGCCACTGCGCATCAGCAGAGCTCGAGGCAGAGGACCCGCAGAAACCCCTCAGCTCGCCACGATTAGACCTGTTCCGCACGCCTCGTTATAGCCGCCCGGTCTCATCTCACACGGCATCGAGTTCTGACGACGGAGAGATGGAAATAATCCATCGTGCGCAGAGCTCGGTGGTGACATCGCTCGTCTCCTCTCAAAGCCCTGACGGACACGACGGCGTTCACCCTCCATTTCCCCTTGTCGCCGCTGTTCGATGAGTGCCCTTGCATACAAAAATGCGTCATTCACGATACGGCATGCGATTGGACGAAATTTAATAGAAACCATTTCTATCGAAGGGACATCGTTTCTAAAGACGCAATCGCAGCAACTGCTGCGGCGTTATCTGAAGAGGAGAGAGCTGCTCGATGTGGACGCTCGCAGGCTCACATATCAATCTGCTCCTGTGCAAGCAGACCAGCGTGTGATACTGAAGTGTCCGGATACGCCCCACCATGTCGCCGAGCATGGCGAAAGTTGACCCGAACTCCATCAAGGAATGGCACTTCCACACGTGCTTCTACCACACCAACGAGCGTTCCAAGCAGGAGGCCCAGGCGCTGCGCGACGCGCTTGTTGAGCAGGTGGCGGCCGATCCCACGCGCTTCGTCGCGGTGTGCAATGGCGTGACGGACAAGCAGCTCCCCGGTTTGGTGGGGAAGCCGCCTCCACTCAACGTCGGACCCGTGGGCCCGCACCTCAGCGGCAGCTTCGAGACTTGGGTGCCGGCCGAGTCGTTCGCGCAGGTGCTCTCGTGGTTCACGCTGCACCGTGGGTCGCTGAGCATCCTGATTCACCCGCTCACGCGCTACGAACGAGAGGACCACACGACGCACGCCATGTGGCTAGGAACGCCTTGGGTCATCGACCTGGACCCGCTGCGTGAGGATCTGCTCACGCCTCCGCTTCAATACCCGGAGCTCGAATACGGATACAGCAAGAGCGTCGACGAACAGTAAAACATACGAGTTCAAGTGAGTGCTATTCGAATGCGCTAGGAAGTGGAAAAGGAGTAACCATTCTCAATATGAAGAATGCTGTTGAAGTGAGACCCGGTGAAGCAGTGCGACGCCGTCAGACGTCCTTACTGCAGGAGGTGGCGCAGCACTGTGCGCACGTTCAGCTTCTTGAGGTGGGTGTACTTCTGGCCCGTGCCAACGAACATGATCGGCTGTCCAGTCTTGTACACCATCGACACCGCGGCGCCAACTGCAACGCAACGGCAGATAATCAACAACGTCAGTCACGCGGTTTACAACACAGCAGGACAGTTCAATTGGCCAAACTCACCCTTGTCATCGATCGTATCGAACTTCGTGATAACGATGCCGTCAATGCGGTGAGGCTCGCGACGCTCCGAGTAGTCCGCAAGCGCCTGAGAGAAAGCGCACGCACAGATCAGCGTTAGAACCAGTTTGCACGACAACTCGATGCTCCAAACGCTTACCCGGTCGAACATCGACAGCTGGTCGATACCGTCGTTGCCCACTAAGGCCTCTCCGACGAAGAGAACCAGGTCGGGCTCGTTGTTGGACACCAGCTTGGCCAGCGCGCGCATGAGCGGCTCGTTGTTTTGCATACGGCCAGCAGTGTCGATGAGAACGCAGTCGTAGCCATTCTCGGTGCCGTACTTGATCGCCTCCTTGGCCACCGAGGCCGGATCCTTCGCGTAACCCTTCTGGAAGAGGTCCACGTCCAGCACCTTGGCGTGCTGGTTCAGTTGCTCCACAGCACCGGAGCGGAAAGTATCGCAGGCAGCAATCATGACCTTGATGCCCTTCGACTTCAGGTAGTAGCACACCTTGGACAAGCTGGTAGACTTGCCAACTCCGTTGACACCTACGAAAACGATGCTGTAGGCACGACCCTCAGACTTCGCCTGGAGGATCTCGCGCAGCACATCGGTAGACTTCTTGGGCGTCAGGATACGCAGCAGTGCGGCTTCGAGGGCCTTGCGCACAACCGTGGAGATGCGCGTGAAGCTCTCGAGCCTCTGTCCAACCACAGTAGTGATGACGGACTCGCACAATTCGTCGGCGACTTCCGAAGCCACGTTCTTGCTGATCAACTGCAAATACAGACATTCCGATCAGTACAGATTGCAGAAGCTGAGCTACAGATGAGCTTCTCATGGCTTAATACCATTTGGTGCATCGGGGTGATCACAGGCTCCAAGTCTTCGCGATCGAGAATCTTGTTACCAGACACAGTGCTGAGGAAGTTGCCGATACGCGTCTTGGAAAAGCTCCAACCGCCTTGGCTAGAGTCCGATTCCGCTCCAGAGGAGGCGGCAGACTCATCGTCAGTATCCGAGAACTCTTCCGACTCGCTGTCTTCCATTTCCTATTCATGTTCAAGCACAATAACGCCCCGTTAGCATGTCCACAGCGTTCACTAACGCAATAATATTCCAGGAAAAGCAAGCGTACTCCAATGTAGGCTTCACGCTTCTCGCGGAGCTGAGCTTCTTCCTCCTCGGCCGTGGTCTGATGGCGTCAAAAGTCAATATCACAACGGTACTCTCTTCCCATTCACCACAGCGAGCATTCGTACCATCCTGGAGCGGTCCAGCGCTTCAGCCTCCTTCTTGGACACCTTGGTGTCGTCCCATTTCGTCATTTTCTTGCCGCTTTTCTTGGGTTCCTTCGCAGCCTTATCCTTCCCCTTACGACGCGGTCCCGTGCGCATCTTCCGCACCTTCGACGAGCGCAGCGCTGCCTCGTTCTCCAGATCCTCCAGGTCCTTGTCCTTTCCATCCGACGCCGGGCTATCACTGCCATCTTCACTAGACTGTTCGGTTCAACAGCAGCAAGCAACACACAACCCAATTAGTAGCCGCACAACAACAGTGAGCAGCAATGATAATGCAAGCGTACCTCTGCGGTGGCGGCCGATCGGGACGCGGACGCCGTCTTGCCTGACGCATTGGACGTGATGCCCTTGGCCTTGGCCTTCTTGGACGAATTGAAGGCTCGCGGTCCCTTGCGCGCCTGCTTGTCGGTGGTAAACTTGAGCTCCGTGGCCTTGAGGATCTTGGTGAACTTGTCCTCGAACTTGACGGGCGTCTTGTTGGCGATCTGCTGCGGGAACATGGCGATGAAGTCCTTCTTGACGATCTCCAGCAGCTCCTCGATGTACAGCAGCTGCAGGATCTTCTGGTAGACCACCACGAAGACCAGGTCCAGCTTGTTCTCGAACACCCACTGCATGGCGTACGCGTCGTCGATGAACTTCTTCTCGCCCGCGCGGTCCTCCATGAGCACGCGGTTGATCAAGTGGTCCACAGGATCACCGCCCAGTTTGCACAGTGTACGCGACCACAGCACGGTGCCGGTCTTGGAGAAGATGACGAAGTGATCGATCATAGCGGCGCGAGGGAAGGGCTCCTAAGCTTCGTAAGCGGGTTCGGTTGTGGCCTGGGGGACAGGCACGTCGGTAGTTGTCGTCACTTCTTTGGAAAAAGTTGACCGCTCCGCTGAACCGCTTTCTCTCTTGGTGAGATGGTGTGGCATACACGAACTGATGATGTGTGCACACCATATTGCTCGAAACGCGTCATGAGGGACGTGTTGGGTGCTGTCGACGAGCGGCTCGCCGCGTACTGCAGGAAGCTGCCCAAGGTGGAGCTGCACGCGCATATCCACGGGTGTATTCGGCCGTCGACGCTGGTGCAGTTGCTGCAGGATGAGGCGCGGAGAAGCGGTACGGAGCCGCTGAAGCTGCCGCCCAACCGCAGTCTGGACGAGTGCTTCGAGATGTTCGGCTTGATCCACCAGGTGGTCGTAAGTCGCCAAGTCCTGCGACGTATCGTCATCGAAGCTGTTGAGGACTTCGCGGCCGAGAACGTTAAGTACCTGGAGCTGCGCTCCACGCCGCGCGCCTTGCCGCGTGACGGAGCTAGCCGCGTAGACTATGTGGACGAGGTGCTGTCGGCGCTCGAGGAGTGCCGCGCTCGGCAAGACCTGGACATTGAGGTGCGCTTGCTGCTCAGCATCAACCGCAACCAGCCGCTGCAGTTGGCCGAGGAGACGGTGGACATGGCGCTTAATCGCAAAAACCAGCACAAATGCCCGTTCATCGTGGGTATCGACCTCAGCGGCAACTCGGAGCGCCCGGACTCGGAGTTCCACCGGTTTGAGCACGTGCTGCAGCGCGCGAGAGACGGCGGCCTCAAGCTGGCCGTGCATTTCGCCGAGCATTTCGACGACGACGAGTCCAACCGGATCCTGGACTTCCGGCCGGACCGACTGGGCCACGCCTGCTGCCTGCCGGAGCCGCTCTACGCGCGGATGCTAGCGCTGCGTCTACCTGTTGAGATCTGTCTGACCTCCAACGTGCACACGCTGGCCAGGTATCGCAGTGATGGGGACTGTCAGTGCTCCGCCGACGAGAAGCACGAGGCATCAGGGCTGTGTGTGTGTGGCTTCACCTCGCACCCGCACGGCAAACTGCTCACCGGCGAGCGTGAGCAAGAAGAGCAGCACAATGGCGACATCTATCCCATGTGCCTCTGCACGGACGACTACGGCGTGCTGGACACGACGCTGTCCATCGAGTATACTCGCGCAGCGCAGGCGTTCGCTCTAAGTGAGGCGCGACTTCTGGCTATTGCGCGATCCCCCATCAACGTGATCTTCGACGAGAACCAAGTGCCGAGGTTGAGGACGCTCTTCCAGCAGCAGCAGCAGCAGCAGCAATAGAGTGCCGCCGTTAGATATGCACGTCCTGATACGCGTCAGTGCGGGACCGAAACTTGACACAATAGAGACCTGCAGTTCGTCGCCGCAAACTAAGGCCACATGCGAGCTTCCCTGCTACCAGCCGCCTTCCTCCTCGTTGCAGGGTGCTGCCCCACCTCCCAGGCGTCCCGCAACACAACTGACGCCTTTGCGCCCTCCGTGTACGACATCCCGCCGTGCAGCTTCGACCAACTGAAGCTCGGCGAATTCCTCCTGACGACGGAGCCCAGTACACTGCAGTGCGAGGCGCTGTTCGGCATCTCGCGCGGCATGCTGCTTCAGTCGGCCGACGTTGCGGACGAGCTGTGCGGCCAGCAGAGCTGCCTCAACGCGCTGCGTACACTGTTCTCCGCGCTGCCCAACTGCCGCTACGAGCTCTGGGGACTGCGCCACTCAGCCGCCAAGCTGCTCAGCCATTGCGGAGTCCTCACGAACGCCACGAGTTTGTAGAACCACACAGGACATGTAATGTACCGCTGGCGAGCTAAGCCTCCCTCCTCGTCTCACATGCTGTCCATTTCGCGCTGCTGAATCGTCTTGATTAATGTATGGAGTGGTCGTGCCGCGACTCTCCCCAGCTTCAGTCGCCAATTTTCCCGCACCTGAACGAGGTAACTAACAGTAAATATGCGCGCCTTCACGCCCGTGCTTCTCCTGGCTTCGGCCGCCGCCGCCGCCTCGGCACAGTCCAGCTCGACCTCCGCCTCGCTGTCGTCTGCTTCGGGTTCATCTTCCATGTCCGCGGAGCTCGCCGCCATCGCGGAGTGTAACTCGACGCAGCTGGACGCCGCGCAGACCGTGTTGCAGTCCAACGAGCGCGAGGCGCAGTGCGAGTCGGCGCTGGGTCTTTCCTCAGGCACCATGCTGCAGGTGACCACGGCGGACGCCAACGAGATGTGCGACACGGCGTCCTGCAAGGCCGCGCTGCAGGAGCTGTACGACGAGCTGCCCAACTGCCGTTACAACCTCTGGGGCCTGCAGTACTCGGCCGAGAAGCTGCTCGAGTACTGCGGCATCACGCCCACTGAATCGAGCTCGCTCTCCAGCAGCGACTCTGGCTCTGTCGGATGGAGCGTGGTCGACTCCAACTCGGCCTCGTTCGCGGCCGCCGGAGCCACCGACGCCCCCGCTGCCGCTAGCAGCACCACCTCGGCCAGCTCGGCTGCCTCGGCCACGTCGTCTGGATCCAGCGCTGCGACGTCCACGACCGCTATTTCCGCCGCGTTGGCGGCCACTGCGGGTCTCGTCGCTGCTTTCCTGGCTTAAGCTTTGGAGTTCTGCCATCATGACCGACGTGCTGCATTTTCTCCTTGCTGTTTCCTTCTCTCATCAAGCCACCTTCATGTCAGCAAGGAGCGCGTGGCGGAGTTTTTTGGGGTCATAACATGAATCACTTTTATTGATTTCCTGCGTGCCGGTCTTGCTAATGTGGTTGTTGAAATTGAAAGCTTGGTGTCCGTCATGGGGAGAACAGCTCGCAACCTTATCGCTGCATTTGGTCGTTCAACAGTTCCTCCGTGAACTCGAGCGCGTCCAGCACCGACGGCCGCTCCTCGGGGTTCGTTTGCAGCATGTCCCGGATGAAGTCGCAGAACTCGGCCGTGAACTGAATTCCGCGGTGATGCACCATGCCGCCTTGTTCTGTGTCCAACAACGACAAAGCGGATTTCGCACCGTTAGACACAAATACAATACCGTTCACTCTTCCTGGCTGCCTCACCTGGCGGGAAGGAAACCCGGCCGTTCAAGCATGCCAACTTCATGAAGCCCTACAAAGGAAACAGAGCAACATGAGTCCCAAGAAAAAGCATTAGAAAATGACGTTCCGCCAGGCGACAAGAGCGCACACGAACCTCTCGCGGATGTTCGAACGGACTCGTGCCAAATGCCATTGCGTATCTGGTCAGTGAAAGGCATAACCACATTAGTGCGAGTCATCCAAATCAAGCGCAGGAAAAGCACACCAATACTTACAGGACGCAACCGAGAGACCACACATCCGACTGCCCATCCAGGGCGACGTCCACGCTTGGCTCGAATAGCTCTGGTGCGCGGTATGGAGCCGAGCTCTTGCGGTTCGCCTCATCTTGCAGCTCGAGTGAATTCCGACGCGAGGTCACCTCTACGCGGATCGGAGAGCAGCTACCAAAGTCTGTCACCACGGGAATGTAGGCGAGAAAATCCTCACCTGCCGATGAAGAAGAGAGCAAAATATTGTGCGGCTTGATATCACGATGACAGAACCCCGCCCGATGGAGCGCCAGCACACCGGAGCAAATGCCATGGAAAAGATGAAGCGCCGTGCGTTGGGTAAACGGCCACAGAGGCGACGAGGACTGACACGCGGCATCAATCGCATCCCACAAGCTCCCGCGCTCAAAGTATGGGACCAGAAAGTAGAACTACAGGAGCAGCAGCACTGTTAGAAGCGCCTTATCAAGCCAAGCAAGGCAAGATGCACCTACCTCCATCCCTTGTTGGACCCGCGCGTCGGCAAATTCCACGAGAGGCATGATATTTAAATGTTTGACCGACTGAACGTTCACAATCACCGCAAGTCAAAGTCGATCGTTAGCCATACACGTGGGTGCGCACATCACATACATAACTGAGACGTACGCGGAAGACTTGGAGCTCCATCTTCACGTCGTCCTCAACCTCTTGAGACTGACAGAGAATTCGCTTGAGCGCGAAAGTTTCATTCGTCGCCGATCGAACCAAGAGCACTTGAGCATAAGCCCCCTCGGCGAGCAGCCGAACCACTTGCACGTTCACGCCTCCGACCTGGATGTTTTCACTCTGTGATCAACAATAAAAACATCGTCGTTCATCTGTGAGCCCGGATACTTCACAGCCATACACGATACAGACTGCACACCTTCGTAACGCTAGCACTCGCGCTGGAGATGGTGGCACTAATCGAAGAGAGCAAGGATCCTCCCCACTTTTTCGCTTTCTTGGCCGTCTCCGTTGCTCCTTTTTTCGCATCCTCAATCGAAATCTTCTTGGCAAAGTCGTACGCTTGCTCTGTCTGTTTCTTTAGGTACGCCTGCGCGTCCTTACCCGCCTCCGCCCACTCCGTCGGCTGGCGTGCACCTGAACCCCCCGAGTCGTAGCGTTCGTGCTCGAACCCGCCGTCCTGGTAGCTGCTGCGGTTCCAGTCGCCTTCCGACTCCTTCCGCAGCTTATCACGGGACGGCGAGCGCGCCACAGGCATCGCGGGAGCTTCTTCATCTACAGCATGAACACAAATCGTCAACGAAATGCTACCATCACAACGAAGTTCCCTTCTTCGCTCACCTTGAGACTCGTACGTCGTTGACTCAAACTCCTCATAGTCGTCTCGATGGCTACGACGCTCCGTGGAGCTGCTGCCGTAGCTTTCAGCCCGTAGTTTGGCCACAGCTGGCACCGGCGCTGGAGCCTGGACTTGAGCTTGGACTGCTTCCTCGTAGCGCAGGTACTCGACGCCGGGTTCCTCCTCAAGCGGCGTGATACGCGCCAAGATCTTGCGGCCACAGAAAGGCACGGCCGACTGTGGGTTGGTCAGATCCAGGTACGCGCCGTCCTCGCAGCGGAAGGCAAAGTGGAAGCTGCGGCCCAGCGGGAAGGCATTCTGCACGTCCTCGAGCGTCACACGGCCTCCCGCGGGCGGCAGCGGCAGCGCGAAGGCGTTCCAGTTGGTATCGGGTCCTTGCTGCGGCTTGCTCTCCTGTACGGGCTCCAGCTGCTCGCCCACCAGCGAGTACAGCACGAACGTGCTCTTGGGCGCCATGCTCACGGGGTGCACCAGCTCGGTCGCGCGCATCCGGTTTGAGGTTTTCCACTGAAAAACTGCTACACCTACTGAACAGCATAATGAAGGGATAAGCAAGCTGTATCCAAGGTTTTGTGTCTTGTAGAGAGGGTTGAAGTTGCGTTCCTTATACAGAGGTTGAGAGGCAACTACATGTCGGTGAGCTCGTAGTTGACGGGGCTGCGCATCGCGTCCTCGGGCGACCGCAGAGACGTCTCTTTGCCTGCTTGGGAGGTGAAGGTATCGCTTGAGGCGAGCGCTTTTGTGAGCTGATACGATGAGGCTGGCGATAGAGACGCACTGGCGGGCTTTTCGTCCAGAGCGGCGAGCACTCGAGAAGTGAGCTCCGCGTCTTCCAGTAGCTGGGAACTGGAGGAACTTCTGGACATGTTCCCGACCGGCTCCTCGAATTGCGCGTCGTCCAAGGTGGTTGCAGTGTAGAACCTGCTCCGCTCGCTCTCGATGGGGCGGACACACGGCCTCGCGTTCGAGAGAGCGGTCTGTAGTGGCACTGGAGGAGGAGCCGAGGCTCCTGCATTCCGGTGCGAAGTAGGCGCCGATGACACAGAAGCTGTGGCTCCCCACATCACAGTCGTCCCAGAGTCTTCGCTGTTGCCCATGCGGATCTTGTCGTAAAACGCGGCAGCTGCTGGCTCACGCTGATGGGCCCTTGTTACCAAGGTGGGGCGGAACGGGTGTGACTTCTTGAACTCGCGCTGCTGCTGCTTACGGAGCTGCTCCTTGCGTTCCAGGTAGTGGTCGTAGTACTGATTGAGCGCGTGGAAGACCTTAGCGCTTGACACGCGACCGTGCTTGGTGGCAATTTCGCGCGAGTTCTTGTCGATCGACGGGTGGAACGTCAGCTCTTTCTTCTCAGCAGCGGCAAGAGCTGCTTCACGCTCAGGGTCCGAGTGATGCTGCTGGTGACGATGCCGCCCACCTCGGTCAGTGTGAAGATGCTCGGCTAGGAAGATGATCTGCGAGTACGTGACGCCAGCGACTTCGCGCACAAGGCGATCCATGTACTTGGAGAAGGCGTCACGTGAGATTGGTTCGTGGTTGGCGTACTCAAACACGATCGCTACCACACGAGATATCTCCGCTGGTAATGCTGCGAGATCCACCTGGCCTGGAGTCACGCTCTCGCTGCATCCATTCTGCTGAGATTGTGGCTCTGCTGTTGCGAGCTCTCGGCGCGAAGCTTCTGTCGCTGACGCTGGTTGTCGAGACAGCGTGAGGAGCGCCTCGAATATTCTTGAGCAAGTATCCGCTTTTCTCCTCTCGAGAGCCTGGCGTGAAGCTTCAGAAACAAACGTTTGCTGGGATTTCTTCTTGATTTCACGCTGGTCCTTCTCGCGCAGCCGACGATGATACTCTTGTTGCTCACGGTGTGCAGCGTGCAAGAAGTCTCCTATCGGAAGTCCTTGTTTGTTGCGCGAGAAAGCCGGCGCACGCCCGATCTCCGGCTTGAAGTACTCTTTGCCCGTGTGAGGATCGCGATCGGGGGCGTATTTATCATGCAAGGCCACACGCTTGCGTTCGAGCTCATGGTACTTATCGACGGCAAGGCGTTCAACGAAATCGCTCTGGGACTTGTCCGGTGCAACCCACAGCGCGTTCACACCAATGTCAGGCTTGAACGGGAACTGCTTGAAGTACTCCTCCTCTCGTTCCTCACGCTGCGCGCGAGTCTGGAACGAATTTTCATACAATTCAAGGTGCGGGTTTCGCGGCCGTCGCGTTTCACCATGTACAGCCGCCGCTGCAGCCGCCGTCTCGAGCTTCTCACGCACAATCTCCTCGGACACATTGTTGATTTTCGGCCGAAAGGGACACGTCTGCTGGAACTCTTCCTGGATAGCATGCTGATGACGCTGGCGTCGTTGACTTGCCACGCGGGATGACTTCTCCTTGTTCGCACTCACGGATTTCATGACACCGGCTGAAGTCGTGAGCAGAGTCGGCTGGAAAAGCCGCTCAGGCTTTGACTGTCCGCAAAGAACCTCCGGGTGTGACTCGAGAAAACTAAATGAACTGTTGACGCTGTTTGCCGTTTCCCGACGCCCTGAGCTCAACGATGTTGGTGACCTCGCTCCTCGACGAGCATGGGAAACTAGTGCCACGATGTTTTGGCACCGAGAATCGGTGTACTGGTTCACGTACGCACATTTCGGACACATCCAATCTTGCTGTTCCTCGCGCTCGGCAACGCGGCGTTCATGGCGCTGCATCTTCTTGGAAATATCCGATAAGGCTTCGTCATGGAGCCGCTCCCCGATATGCGCATAGCCCCCATTCGTGCGATTCGCTACAAGTTCACGAGACTTTGCCGCCATCAACTCCACGTGATGCATTCGCTCTTCTTCCCGGGCCTTTTCCATTTCCTTGGCTTTCTGTGCGCGCTGAATCCACTTGTCTTTCGACTCGGCGAGCGCATGTAGTCGCTCATAGGCAGGAGCGTCAGCCAGATTGGGTTTCTTTTTCGACGAACCGCTGCGAGTGCTGTGGATCAAAGTTGTAAACGCTGGTGCTGCTGAAGAAGCCGACAAGCGCTCACGCGTGTATTCCATCGCCTGCATGCTGTGCGATGTATACGGATCGGTTGACACAGCTCGACGAGATCCTGCACCTTCCGGGTCAACCTTCCCACTGTGCTGAGAGTAATGGCCGTACCGAGCCATCAGATTGTTGTAGCTGTACTCGCGAGTATTTTCACGCTCATGCAATTGCTGTGGCTCGGGTTGTCCTGGTTGTGGGCTCATGAGCCTGGTAGGTTCTGTCGCTTTCGGTACGAGCGTTGAAGGATTCGAGCTTGAACTGACGAAGCCATCAGCTACGGACTCGCGTGCCCAGTCATTGTCAACAGTCTGGTCTCCTGGAATGATCTCTTCCGGCTCGGTTTCAGCAAAAGCATCGAGTTGTTCCTGGATAAGGCCCCTCAGCTTCGGCACCGCGTCAGGTTTCAACGCGTGCTTCGTGGCAAAAGTTGAAGCCAAAACGTCCGGATTGTCGCCTTCGTAAATCTCAATCGTCTCAGTGCGGCCGTCTCCGATGACGACTTCCATCAGTAGCAACAGATCTCCTCGATCGCATTGCATGCCATCGTTTGAAACCACATCGTGAGCAGCCCGTTCGAGTACTTCTTGCTCATGGTAGACCATAACGAGATCATCTGCGCGGTTCAGAAGCCTATCGACGTCACCTTCGCCTCCTGAAAACAGTGTTGAGGTTGCAGGCTGATTGCTTCCGGCCGCAGGCATCGGTCCGTACGTTGCTGCAGACTGTAAATCGCTTTGGAATTGATCGCGGCGGCCAAGCGCTTGCTGTACTCGTGCGGCAGCTGAATCAACAGCAAACCGAATCTCATCCTCGATCTGCTGAGGAGAGCGTACCGACGTTTTCGTCATTGAGGCAGCAGGCGACAGCACGATCTGCTCATGAAGCCAATCTGGAAGATCATCGTCATCGCCATCGTTTTCTTCAGCTGCTAATTGCGAGTGATGGTTCGGCCTTTGAGGGGAGTCCGTCGCTGATGGAACATCCAAGCTGAATGGGGTCAATGCACCGTTTCCTTGGTGCTCGTCTTGACGTGACACACTATCCAGTGAGGAGGGATCACTTGCCTGACTGTGAAGTTCCTCGAACCCAGCAGCGGGCGGTCGACGCAGCAGAGGCGAGCTTGATGTCATCGACGAGGAAGACGGCGTTGGCGAGTTCTCGTCATTGGAGCAGACTGGAGAATACGATGATCCATCGCTGTCATCATCGCTGAAGTGGCCGGAGCTGCCTTTGATGTCCAAAATCAAAGAAACATCGACTTCAGTAGCTGGATCTTGCGGGACGCTAATCTTTGCGGAACTCGTCGCTTCTTGCTGCTGTGCGTCTTGCTGCTGCGCTCGCAGTTCGCTCCAGTATCCAGGCGAGTCGTTCTGCCCGTTCAGTGACGGAAACGAAGACGCTTTTCGTGGAGACTTGCTGGGGCTATTCGCCTGTATCAAACACACACGAAACATTGTCAGCATGAGCTCGATATCCATGGCACCATGCACATTCGCTCACCTGCCCAATCGCTTCCATCGCTTGACGTGAGAATGAGTACCGCCGTTGCACACTCGGCGTCGAGTTGCTGTAAGGGTGCTGCCGCGATGAAGCTGTCGCCGACTCTTCCATCTTGAAGACAGCGCTTGCTGCTCGGGTCACCTATGAGGTCGAATGCGGCTGACGGGATGAATTGAGAGAACTGCAGCCGTCATGAGGAAGCTTGGCATCGCCCAGTTTGGCTTGGCCGGTGTGAGAAATAGCCGTGAAACGACTTGCTTCCTGCAGAGATAAGGTACGCATTTGCGACGGTGCACCACCCCATCTCCAGCAAATAGTAACCTTGTGAAAGGTGCCTTCAAATACTCCAGTGTCGTCGCTTGACTGAATTCTTAACCGCGTCATTTTGCCTCACTACGTTACCACTTCCGTCCGTCTCATTGCACAGACAGCGCGCTCAGCTGCTTCTTCCAAATCAGAGCGCAATTTGCAAGGAAGCCCTGCATGGCTTCCCGTTCCGCTTGAGCCTCTTCGCGCTGCTCCGAGAAATCAACCACTGTGCCGTCATCGAGCTCCAGATCGCGGAACATGGGCAAGCTGTCGGGTGGAGGGGCCCTTTTCGTCTTTAATGCGCGGGCCTTCGGAGAGGCGGAGGTAGACTGTCGTGCCTCTCGTTTCTGCCGCTTGGTGGTTCGCGCCGAGTCTTGTTTTTCTTGACCCTTCTCATGGTTTTCTTGTGGTTTCGCCAAAACATCCGAGCGCTTGAAGCTTTTCGGCTGCTCTTGCTTATGTCCATTCCGTTCAATCGTCTTCGCTGTGGTAGCTGGGCCTTTGGCGCTGTTCTTGTCTTCACTAATGGCAGACGCTTTTCGTTTCGGGGCCGGTCTTTCCAGTTGACGCGCCGGTGCGGGTTTGGCAGTGGGCGCTTTCTTGTCAGTGGGGGCTTTCTTCTTCTTCTTCTTCTTGTCACCACTTTTCTTCATAGCAGTCGGCAATGGCGCCACACGCGGCCTGTCGTCTGCTGGCACTGGCAATGGCGTGAACGTAGTCTCCTCGATCTTGCCTAGCATGTCTTCAAACAGGTGCATGTCGCCATCCCAGCTCTTGGCGCCCTCCTCCTTCTTCGTGACGGCTACACCAACAACACAACATCAGTTTCCTACCCTCAATACACTTTCCAAACCTCAGTCGACCAACTCACGGGCGTAGTGGCCATGGGACGTAATGCTCATGGGGTCCGTCCAAAGGTCGTAGTTCTTGCTCCAGCCCACGAAGTGCACCCGGATCTTCTGCGTGGTCAGATTGCACCGGATGATCCTGGCCTCTGCCCACAGCATCTTCTTGTCTAAAGCGTCGACGTAGTAGCCCACGCACTTCGCCGTCTCCCGCTTGGGTTTGGGCTTAGGCTTCCTGTCGCGGTTCCTGTCTCGGCGTCGCCCGCTTTTGGAAGGCTTCGTCGGGACCGGAGCTTCAGCTGATGTTTCAGCCTTGTCAGTGGCTGGCACTGAGTCGATTTTTGCGGGGGAGGCAGCCGTAGAGGCCCCAGTAGACGGCGTCATGCTCAGCTTGGGGTCTGTCTCGTGGATGGAGCCGCTGTGGCGTGAATATTGACGTACAGAGCGTCAGATTGGTATACATACTAGGTGAAGGAGATGACAAGATAATGCGGGGTACCTGGGGTTTGCTGGAGTCGAGGAAGGGGCAGGCGGAAGGCTCGCAGCCATGACAAGCTTGGACCTCTTCGTGCTCTCCTCTCGGCGCGAAAACTGAGCTATAAATTGGGTGTCAAAACAAAAGACCTGTCGAAAGGCATAAAGAACCTAGCGAAATGCCGTAGTGTGGGTTGGTCTATTGGCCTCTTGGAACTAGAGCGCGGTGGTGGTCGCATTGGTGGCAAGTTTCGATTCCTCGACAGCGGAAATGTGGATGTGTGCGGTGTCGATGTCACTTTCACCATCTCTTTCCATGCGCTCGGATGGCTGGGGCAGCAAGGCGAAGCGATACTGCACGCGAACGTTGTCGACGACCTGGAAGTTCACGTAGTCTGGGGATGTCCAACGGCGGGTCTGGTACTTGCTGCGAACATCGACTTGCAAGATCTCTTCGATGGCAGCGACGAACATTTCGGGCGCACCACGGTAGTGGACGGATGTCTCGGAGAGCTTATGCACGGCCGATATCAAGTCGCCAGACTCCCATTCGATCCTGGATGAGGCGTCACCGTTAGTCGGGCTGGCACTGTATCCGGATAAAAAGAAAATATGGCATCTTTACGTACTCGATAGGCGGCTGTGGTGTTGATACCCAGTTCGCTGCGAGTGCATCAGGAAGGCTGTCATATGCTACACGAAAGTGTCAGAACCTGCAGGCTCGACGATACTAAAACGCTCGCGCTTCTTACCCGAAATGTACGGCTTGATGTCGAGCACTGGAGTCTCGTCAAGCAAGTCGACCCCCGAAAGATACACCGTGCGCTTGCGCATATCAACGCGCTCAATCTTCGCCAGCGTGATGCCAATGGGGTTGGGCCGGTGCGGGGATCGGGTGCAAAAGATGCCCACCCGTTCCTTCAGCATAGGCGGAGAGATCTTCGCCTATTAGCAGCATCAGTAAAGCATGCACCATTTGTTCTTGAGTCTAGGCCACATGTCGACTGACTCGCATACTAAATGCCCAAGCGTACCCGAAACGTGTGGCGATGGCTGTCTGATCGGAGACCCTCGTGCGCTCGAGCATTCTTGCCGTTCGTGTTTTGATGAAACACGAAGACGATCCAAACGTGGCTAAAGTCCTCCAACCCAACCAAAGTGTCCGGCGAGATATTGCGCTGAAAGGTAATCTTCGCCCTAGTAGACGGTGCCAGCGAACCTTGGCGCGGCGTGCCTGCACTCATCAAGGCACATAACATCAGCTCGATATCTCAAGCAAAACCTTAGTCACCGCATTTTCTATACAGTACCCAAGCACACCTTGAAGCAAGAATGAACGGTCCCAACTGGCTGTACGAAGCAGCCCTTGCTGGTGTCTAGCTTCTCTTCCATCACGCGTCGCAGCTCCTACGAGTCAACTGCAGGTCAGTCCCTCTCCAACGCAAACTTGCAAATTACTACCCACTTTCTCAGCCGCTACTCGTCCTTTTCGCTCATCGACTCGAGCTTTCTCCTTCTTGGCTGCATCCTCTTCCAGCTCCTGCAGTGATGAAGGACAAAAGGGCAACAATGGTGGAATGACGCAATACTCGACCATTCTCAACACAGCGAGCAGCTACAGACATGAATCTTCTGGAGCTGGTCTGTCACTTCGCTCTGCGGCTGTGAATGCCGCCACCAGAGCCACAGCAGCGCCGTCGTCTGCAGCGCCAGTGCCAACGTCTCCAGCCTGAGCGACGCCATTTGTGCCAGCAATTGCGACCTTCTTGCACGGCGCTCATTGGTCGTTAAGTTAACTTTCTAATTGGCTGAAAAGTGACGGGATCATTGCGGCCGTTCAGTGTTGAAGAGACCAAGATCCAAGCATCAAGATGAGGAAGAACTCGGCGGATCGCTCGCTGTCGGCTGCCCTGCAGCACCGCAAGGTGCGTGTGGATTCGCTTAATACGCTTATCGTATGAAACACACACTTAACAACGATGTGGAGCAGGTGTCGGGGTCCTTTGAGAAGTCCCAGGCGGAGAAGATGCGCTCCAACGTAGTGAACCACCGCAGCCCCGTGGCGTACCGTCGCTCGCGCGAACACCAGGCGGCTGCAGTCGTTGATGCTCTGGACGGCAAGCAGAGCATGGGTCTGCTGCCGTCGCTCGGTGTTGGCGTCGCAGTGGCTGGCTCCATGTTTGTCGTGAGCTACGCCGCGGTGCTGTCGGCGATGGCCGAAGCGGCCTGAGAGACGTCGTGTTCCCAGCGGACAGCTAGCAGAAGGAGCAAAGCAAGATGAAAAGAAAAAAGTGGATGTCCGCCATGAAGTTTACGTTAATATCAATTCATCAAGTTGTGGTCTTCTCGTAGCGGCTTTCGAGCTTTTCAGTCACGCTTTTTCTGCTTGGCTTTCGACTTGGACAACTTCTTGAAGGCAAAGTGCTCCTGAACGAGGTCCAACGACGCCAGCTGGACGTAGGTGCAGCATACACCCGTAGCTGCTGCTGCCATCAGAAGCCACTCGAGAGATCTGCGCTCCAGCCCGGCGTAAGTGTGCATGAAGAGCACGACGCACAGTGCCGTCGGGATAAGACATGACTTCCAGGAGGAGCACCGAGCCAAGAACAGCGTCGCAATCGCACCGAGTACGTAGCCAACAAGTGTCGGGTAAAAGCCTCCGCCTTCATACGACATCACCAAAATGTCACGGAAAGAGACCTGCAAGCCGAACGGGCGTTAGCTCTCCTGTCAGGGGTATTATATAATAGGCGAACATCAGACCTACCTGCTCCGTGATGTACTTGCCACCCAGTTGCACCGCTCGTGCTAGCTCGTCCATACTCAGCGACGACATGGGTGCTCACTTCTTCTTTCAGCACGTTCTGCAAACTGCTTGGTCCTTCGCCGACGACTCGCAGTCACAGTCGTTTCGCTTTGAACAGCTTCGGCTGCATGGGATTGTGAGAAACTGCAAACAATGTTTTGAATGATTGAAAAACTTTACGACGGGGTCTCTTACAATGCGGAAGCTCTCTAGAACTACAGACCAACAACCGCTGAGGCAGTGATGAGGACGACCAACGTGACAAGCGACGAAAGGCTTGTCGGTGAGGAGGAGCCGCTAGTTGTCGGTGCTGGAGTTGAGCTGTTGGAAGAGTCCGTTGTTCCTGATGCGGGCGAGTCCTCAATCGTCAAGTCCTCGGTCGGAGTTGGTGTCGGTGCAGTCGTCACATCAGCCTCAACTTCGTCCGACATCGAGGCAGATCCGGTGCTATCACTCCCGTCGACACTTGATACGTCACGGACAGCAGAACCATTTTGAGAGCTGCTCAGGGACTCCGTCTTGTTCATGTCTCGATCTTCGCTTGCAGCTGAAAGGCTGCTAGTCGTGCTGCTGTTTGACGCCGTGGAATTGGTCATAGCTGCAGAGCCTTCACTGCCGCTTGAGCTCGAGCGTAAACTCGTACTTGAGCTGGCGCTACCACTTGTGCTTGAGCTCGACTCGCCAGTACAGTCGGCGTTCTTTTTGGCGTACACGGTCGCGTAGTTTTTGCTGTCATAGTAGCAGTCCGGGGCGTTTGCGGCCATGTAGGCTAGCCAAGTCGCACACTCCGGCAATGGACACAGCCGGCTGGTAACGACAGTCGTGATGTCACCGTTTGCTGCTCGGTAGCATGACTTGGCAGGATCTGCGTTCTGCTCGTGCAGCTTGTTCACTAGGTTTTTCTCGTCCTGCGTGCAGAATCGCGTGTTGGCGGCCGAAGCGCAAGACGCGACGATTGCCACGGCGACGGCGGTAGTCCAGATGAATCGCATGTTTGGACGTTGGTATCGGCTGGCGATGGTTTGGCGGAAGCTTGCACGGTCTTGATCGAATTGGGAAATGACTCCAAACACGCCGAAAGCTCTACAAAGCTGCAGCTTTACCGCAACTCTAGAGTCACTTGAACCCAGGTTTCGTCATGCTACTCACGTGAATCTCTAGAAAACGCACTGAAAGCACTTCAACTTCGCCACGTCCTTCATCTGACCATTTTGCAATAGAGTCACCATCCTCGAACGGCAAAATGAGGCCAACGCGTGAGCAACTTCGCTTACATGGCCTCTGAGAGCACCATGCCACAAACGCAAGCTGAATCCTTCCCTACACTTTTTATCCGGATTCCTGCACCATGATTCTCCACCAAGACGGCATTCTCCACCAAGATAACATTCTTCACCAAAATGACATTATCAACGCCAACCTCGTCGTCGATCTCCGAGCATGCGCCACTCAACACACTTGTCCTCAAGGCCACATGATAGTTCCGCTGGTGGCGATTTTCTTTTCACTTGGCAAATGTATGCTCCCGTTTATCCACCAAAACGTTTTTGCAAACACATTTCCAGCCGACCGACACCTCGAGCTCAATTCAGTGTTAAACTCTCGCCACACAATAATGGACAAGCAGAGTGCCATCGCGCTGGGCGTGACCGCCGGCCTGGGCGTCGGATACCTGCTGGGCAAGGCGCAGCCCGCGGCCCTCCGCGCGGCCAGGGCCCAGCTCGAGCAGAAGCCCGCCAAGGATCTGGACGAAGTGGAGCGCCTCATCCGCCCCAACATCCTGGCTCTCACGCCGTACCGCTGCGCACGCGATGACTACGACCAGGGTACACACGTTACTCTGGACTGCAACGAATCGTAATGATTGTACTAATATGTACCTGGCTGTTGGTTGTGATGTAGGAATCCTGCTGGATGCCAATGAGAACAGTCTGGGCCCGCCGCTGCAGGGCCACGAGCAGCTCCAGGCCATGGAACTCGAGCGCTACCCGTGCCCGTACCAGCCTGAGCTCAAGAAGATGATCACGGACTTCAGAAACGAAACGTCCACGGAGAAGATCAGCCAAGCCAACACCTTCCTCGGCGTTGGAAGTGACGAGGCCATCGACTTGATCATCCGCGTGGCGTGCACGCCTCGCGTGGACAACATCTTGATCACGCCGCCAACTTATGGAATGTACGAGGTGTGTGCCAACATCCACGACGTGGGCATCATCTCCGTGCCGCTCCAAATCGAGACGCCCGCGGAGAACCTGAAGGGCCTCAAGCCCGACCTCCCGCTCCCGTCGTTCCACATCGTCCCACAGGAGGTGCGCGATATTGCCACATAAGTCCAGTTACCCCGATACTAATCTCTACACTGCTGCAGATTCTCAACGCCGTCACAGCTTCCACGAAGGTGATCTTCCTGTGCAGTCCTGGAAACCCCACGGCCAACGTGCTGCGCCTGAAGGACGTGGAGACGATTCTGAACTCGGAGGTTAGTAGCTGCTCAGTTGATCAGTTGCACAGCTATGCGGTGTCTAAATGCTTGTTGTCCGCTCGCTCTACAGAAGTACAAGGGTTTTGTGGTGGTCGATGAGGCCTACATTGACTTCGCAGACACCCCCAGTCTGTGCACTCTTGTGAACAAGTACAAGAGGCTAATTGTGCTCCAGACTCTCTCGAAGGGCTTTGGCCTTGCTGGCATTCGGCTGGGAATTGCTTTTGGCGACCCGAAGCTGATTCAAGTGCTCAACAATGTCAAGGCCCCCTACAACATTAGCAAGCTGGCGTCCGATGTCGCACGCAAGGCTTTCTCGAACCTGGACGAGCTGCGCCAGAACGTGAAGCTCATTAAGGAGGTGGGTGGAAATCCGCCGCTTGCTGCTGTCATCAAATTTGTGGTTGCTAACGCTTAATTTGTGCTATCGGCTATTGCAGGAGAAGATCCGAGTGATCAAGGAGCTGCAAAAGCTCTCGTTTGTGCGCCGCATCTACTCCTCGGACTCCAACTTCGTGCTTTTCGAGGTAGGCGCTGACCGAACACCTTCTTTCGAGTTGCAATATGCTCTAACACTGTTTGGTCTTGCAGATTCCACACGCGCTGACGGTCTACCGGCAAATGGCAAACCGGGGAGTGGTTATTCGCTACCGCGGCAACCAGCACCTGCTCAAGGACTGCCTCCGTGCAACGATCGGGTCGCGCGAAGAAAACGAACGTATGCTTGAGCTGCTTGTGGAGGTGTCAGGTGAGCAGTAAGGGAAGAAGCGAGAGTGTGAAGCATTCACTGCGCTGTCGTCAGCGTGCTGATGCTAGCTCATTATGATGCCTCGAAATCCAAAGTGCGCGCCACGTCTACTGTGCCGCGGCTTGGCAAACGTCATTAAACGAGTGTAAGCGTGTACAAGCTTGGGTTATTGTGCAATCTGTCGACCGTGCATTGTTTCCTGTTCCAAGAACTGGTACGTCCAGCGATTGCCAAAAACTTCGAGCCAAAGAGATGCCTTCATTCCCTTCCCTATCCACGAAGCAGACTCTTCTTCAACGGGTCACCTCCGTCGGATGTGCTGTCAGCACCCATGCCCTTACTGAAGAAGAGCCGGCCACCTCGAATGGGGCTCGAGGTCGCAGAAAGCCCTCCCGTCCGTCGGCGTGGAGGAAGTCGGCGGTTAAAGTACAACACCGACAGTGCTGGCACGATTTCCAAGAAAGCGTAGTACACCACCACGACAAACCAGGTGCTGCGATCGTGAAGTTGCTTCTCTTCCGTCGACAGGAAGATCTGCAGGCCGCAGCGACTCATGAAGCAGGACGTGCCGACGGACGTCATGATCGCGAGCTCCTTTAGTTTTCTCGACCGAATCCCGAGCTCTACCGGCACCGATCTGGAAGAAGTGCCAATAGTACAATTTGTTATCTCAGCTACTCCGACATCTTACGTACAGCTACAATGCTGCAACCTACCGCAGTTCAATGTAGGCCTTTCGTCCGAAGTAGATAAACCCAGTGGCGATGATCAGGAAGAGCTCCATGTTTAAAACTGCCTGCGTTCTGGTAAAGAATGCACCTATTCATGAACGTACACAGGTTAGAAACAAATGACAGTAAACCAACAAAAGCGTTGAGCCAGCACGTACGCTCATTGCGCCACACTGACGCGTAAAATATCCAGAACAATCCTTGAACGAGCAGCACAATCTACACAGCGGAAACACCAGCCTATCAGCACCCTACACTCGACCTCATCGCCACTTC
This sequence comes from Phytophthora chlamydospora, assembly GCA_012295415.1. NCBI lineage: Eukaryota > Oomycota > Peronosporomycetes > Peronosporales > Peronosporaceae > Phytophthora > Phytophthora chlamydospora. The sequence goes on along the minus strand of JAABLK010000112.1, from coordinate 6,892 downwards.
CGATCATAGCACAGATTGCTAGACGCACCACAATAAACCATCTGATCGCGGGCTTGACCACATCCGTGAGGGTCGGCAGCTTGTCCACTGCGTTGTAATAAACCTCCGCCCAGAACTGCACCAGCAGCGCATAGATTGCAAAGAAGGCCAGAATGGGGATTTGGTCCATGATGTAGAACAGATCCCGCTCGCCCGTGGAGCACTTGGACTCCTTGACTTCCCCCGACAGCACATCGCACCAATCCATCCCCACGAGCGTCAGGAAGATCGAGCGCACTGCATCAAAACAAAATACCGCCACATAATATTAATACTAACATTTCAGCCACCGAATCCTCACAATACCGTTGCAATAAAGCTTCTCCTACCGAGCGTAGCAAAGAACATGAGGAGGTGGATCATCTTCTGCACCGTCCAGGGCCTGTAGCGGCAGCAGTTGCGCACTAACTGCATGCCCGCGGCACCAGCAACCAGCGCGTACACAATGCCGTCTACCAGGAAGGACGCACCCACGCCCAGCTCCTCGTCCCTCGAGCCGCTGCCGCTGCCACTGCCGGCAAGGAGCGAGACCCACACCGCTTCCATCTCAACTGATTCTTCAAGAAATAAACTGAATCAGATCCCTCGCTCTAGTGCCTACTTCCATTAGTGACAGTTTCCTTTTCATTTTGGAAAATGGCTACAGCGGATGGCATGAGGACGGAGCTGCGCGCCGAGGACGTGCGGCAGCTCTGGAGCCTTGCGTTTGTGATGGCTCAGAAGCATCTGACGGCACAGACAGCGCAGTGTCTGGAGGTGCGCAGTGGAGCTCTCCAGGCCTGGCAATTATGCGATTAGATAAGAGAGAACCGACAGTTAACTGGACTTGAAGCCTCTGTGTGCGATTGATTGCAGCACCCGCAGCGCTGAGGAGCAGAACATTTTAGTGCAAGCGAACATTCTATTGGCCGAGATCTGCAGCGTGGCGTGCAGCAACAGCAAGAAGGCGAACGACCGAGACTTGTGGACGCGCCGGGTTATTCAGACAGAGAAGTGCATTTTCTCAGCCGATGCGGCGGTAGAGCGGGGCGTTCCTTGCAGCGTACGTGATGGAGGTAGTGTTATTTAAGAGATGCAGTGGATCTTGTGTTTTAACGGATCGTTTTGTGGCGTGACGTGCAGCATGAGACCAAGCTACGACTGCTGAAAGCCAAGTTTCTGCTGCAGCAGCAGTTGAAGGCCGAGCGAGCGGCGAAGAACCGGAGACTGCTGGAGATTCTGTGCGAAGGACTAAAGAGCTGTGCTAAAGCTGATGACCCTGACGCTGAGGTAGTCGTCGAATTCCGCAACTACTTTGGTGTGAAATTGAAGGCTTGCTTGGTGAAGATGCATGCCGCGACTGTCATGGCCAAGTATGCCAAGACCAGTGGTGGTGCTAATACCTTCGCGGATAACCTGAAGTATTTGCGCGAGACACTGCCAAACTATGTTGACAAGAGCTTTCTGGTAAGAATGATTTTGTGGAAGTGGCTGTCCCGAATATCCCAATGCTGACTGCTGTTGTGATGACAAGTTGTGGCTAGTGGAGGTGACTTGCCAGACAGCGATCTCGTCTTTCCAGCCTGGCAGCACTGCAGAGATGAAACACTTGGTCGATTTCGGTCAGAAATTCTTTGACGAAGTGGCACAAGGGCAACCGGTCTCGCCGGAGTTCCGCACGCACCACCTCATTATCACAGGATTCTACTACCTACGGTAAAAGGAACTTGCGCTGTAGATATTGAAACACAACTCACGATGAAGTCCTTACTAAAGAATGATTTGAATGTGTCACACAGGACTGGAAAGCTGACCAAAGTAGCGCCATTGCTAGAACAAATCAAATTATTAGTCCAAGGCACTGGAGTCGACGGCGATCAAAACGCTGCAGGCACTCTGAAGGAAGGCTACTTGAACACAATCTTGGATGCGATGCGGGTGAGCGTCGTAGCTTGCTCAGACCCCAAGGAAGCGCTCGACCTTGCCATGAGCACCATTCTCGCGGCTCAAACAAACCTGCAGACATACGCTCAGTATCCTGCAGTACGACTCATGCTCATCGCAACGCTGTTCGATTTGCTTCACGTCTATTGCCGGCTGCTGGGTTTACAGTGTCGATACGCGGACATGGGAGCAAGCATCGTGCAGATGACGACTCTGTTCGCGGCGCACAAAGTTGATCTGGAGCGCACCATATTTTACCGCTTCTTCCTCGCTCGCTGCCATACGTTGATCGCAAAAGTACGTATGCCTTCGAGGAGCATGCTGCGATAGTACACCAGTGACTTACTTGCCTTTATGGGAATTCCTTAACAGTATGCTACAGCTATCGGAAAGGTCAAAGACGCTTGCGCTCATCTGAACTACGTGGTAGACAAGGTGCTTCCTGCCTTGAGTGTCAACGAGGAATCGTACCCAGATGCGTATCTGGCCGTGTGGGTCGACGTGCTCGAAGTTGCGACATATTGCTGCGGCTTGACGACTACCCAACCTGGTTCAGCGAGCAGCGATTCTCCAGTGACCGTGCAAGTCGAGCAGATTTATCCAAGCCGAATGCTGCTAGAATGGGCCGGGCGCATTTTTGCGTTGGAGGGCTTAAGACAGCACTTTTATCAGTGCTGCAGCGCCGAGCTGCGAGCGAAAGTACGCGCTCCATGTTGTTGCTGTTGCCTGTCGGTGTTGTTGCTAACCAAATGCCATTCTCTACGTGTAGTACGACCTCGCACTGGCCAAATGGATTTGGGCAACGGAAACACTCTCAAAAGGTGCCACGGGTGACCGGAACAGCGCTGCCATAGCTCAACGCTTTACCCAGCATGTCGCCTTGGAAGAGCTGCGTCCCAAGGCGTTTACTTTCCTGCACGAGGCCCTCCAGCGCATGAATACGAGCGTTGCCTGCTGCGAGACGACGTCCGAGATCATGGTGCTGTTCGGGCCACAGCTGGTGGCGTTCGGCAAGGTGCAGGAAGGCGAGGACATGCTCACGAGCGCCATCCGCTCCAGTCTGCACAGCAAGAACGTGCTGCTGCAGGTGCGGGTATTGGCGGACGTGTTCGCGCTCTACACGAACAAGGGGCTCGTCGAGGCGCAGGCGACCGCTGCGTCCAAGTACGAGAAGAAGGTGGCATTGCTTCGGCGCCGTATCGCGGCTGCACAAGCCGAAGCCCCCACGACTTCAGTGCTGCTGCGCTGGACCGCCGGCAACAACGCGTCGACGCCCTCGCGTGGATAACTCGCTTGGCCTCCGTCTCACGACGAGTGGAAGGGATGGGAGCAAGCTCGACGTGCGTGGAAAGTATCCTGCTCTGCATTTGAAGCTGCAAGTGAGTGAGTTTTCCTTATATTATCCACACTGCACGCGAGATATCTTTCTTCCTCGTTGCGCACCCGTTCGCGGGGCTTTCTCCAGTCGCCGCGACATTCGTCACGCCCGCACTTCACGAGCGTCCTCACTCACTCACAGGCGCGCCACCGCGCCCGCTGTGTGTTTGACCGCTTGTGCCATCGGCACTCCTTGCGCCTTCATGGCCGTCGCGCACGAAGATCCTGCTGCCTCCGCCTGCCATGAACGAATGCATCACGCATTAGCTACCACAACCTTGAACTCTGCAGCGAACGCCAACCCCACCATGAAGCGCAGCTCGTTCTGGAAGGACACGGTGAAGTTGCCCACCAGCATATCGGCCACGCGCTGCAGCGCGCGCAGCATCTCGTCCTTCATCCTTTGGTCTTCCGTCCCAGAAGTCGCAATGTCAACTCGACATTTTTACAATACCTGTCAAATCAGATCGTGTACTCGGTTTTCCGCTTCGAGTGCTCGGAATCAGTCCGCTTCCACATTACGGCAAGGTCATCGAGCGGACGGCCGGAGGCGCTGGGCACGGTGCAAGGTCGCTGCTACTGGCCTGGGTGCTCGTGACCCCCAGTAGTTAGTAACTCGCTTCGTGCCCGGTTGCTCTTAACCATTAAAAAGGCGAACAGGTTAGCGGGCGCTGTCTAGAAAGGTAGCAGCGTGCCTACACATGTGTCCACGCTTCTGGCCGGATGCTCGAGCCTGTGGCGGTGAGCAAAACTTGCTTTTCCTTTATTTTTTCGTGGTCACCTGAATGGAATATTGGATGACCGTACAGACTGCTGGTGTATCGCGAGGGCGAGTTCGTGTTGGTGGGTGGCAAGCCTGAAATCTTGTAAGTGGCCCCCGTGCATTTACATACTCGCGATATATCATGATCGGAATTGGATTCTCCTCTAATATGTGGACTGACTTCGACTTCGCTGTGAAATAGTGGATAGATATCTGCTGGCGTCATGCTCGTCCAATTTGGGCCCTCGGCTTGTACAGCTTTGCAACTGGATGAGTGTAAGCGTCCTCTGGCATTCAGCAACTGAAACCCGCTCGCCCCTTGCATGGCGCTAGCAATCTGTATGGCCCCCGAAGTGGCGCAAGCTGTACGATGTGCTTGGTTCTGCTGATTTCGTGAATTCAACCGAGGGCAGGAGAAGTTGCCGCTCTCATTCTCTCACTTGCACCATGGGGCGTAAGCGCAAGAAGAGCACATTCTCTGACGAGTGGGAGGTCGTCGACGAGACCGAGGACTTCGACGCCACGTCACCGACCTCCAACACGGAGACGCCGAACCCCGACGCCACCCCACCGACCTTCGACACTGTGGCGGAGACGCAAGACTCACAAGCGACTCCAATCAAGACCGAAGAGCTTCCCCACGATGCTGTCTCCCAACTCGGCCGAGGCTCGCGTCAGCCTGGCACAGGGCTCCGAGAATACCATATTCAATATACGCAGGCAATGCACTCACCAGTAATACATAGTGCAATATCAAGACCATCAATAATCCGCAATACCGCAATTTTCAATGTATTGTTGAGACCAGCCTTAACTCTAAGATCACGGCACCAGCGTTGACGCGTTCCAGAGATCCCGGTTAGCCTTTAGAAACATCAATCTCTCAAAGGTTGCTGAGTGCATGGAAGAACGGTGCGACTCAAGCACGTACTTACACTCCGAGAATAGCCGCTCGCATCGGTTACTGGTTGGCGGAATGGCACCAAGTAATGGGACGTAGTCGACGGCACATCTCTGCGAGGTGCGAGGCTTCTTAGCACGGCGAAGAATCTCGCTCGCAAAGTCAGCAGCTGGTTCATCGTCTCGCTTTTCAGAGCCTTCTGGACGTCGAAACGACTCAAGCGTCTTGGCCTCGGCACTGGAAACAGGACGAGAGCTCGCGACCTTGATAGCAGCAGCTTCAAAGGTCGGCGAGTGAACAATCCTGGCAGTAGGTTTGAGATACTCTTCCATCACGGGGTACTTAGCCATACAAGCGTCAAAGAGGGCACGTACTTCACCGAGCGTTCGCTTGTGCTGCTGCAGCTTCTCGCTCACACTCTGCAGCTCCTCCATCTTGTCGTGCAGCACCAGAATACGACGGTGGTCACTCAAGCGGGGGAGAAGCTCCTCGACCGCAGGAACATGCTTCACAGCATCGCGGATCCGGACGTACTTGTGCACCATCTTCCACACGGAAGACCAGCGCGTCACATTCGATGTCTCTGGTAGGAGTTGTGTGTGGAGCGCTAGCTGGGCGGCGTTGTTTGCTTGGCGCAGGCTCATCATCAGACGCTGAATCATATTGATCAGATCCTCAGAATCAGACAAAAATCGGACCATCGCCAAATTGAACCGGTGGCTGGCGCAACCAATCAGCGGGATATCCAGCTTCGTTGCCACGCTCCGATTTGTGGAGCAGTTGTCAGCGACAAGAAACTTGATCATAGACAAGTCTTTATTGTAGACAGCCAGGATAGACTCCATGAATTCAATATGAGCATCTGCGGTTTGCCCATCCACCATAGGAGACAGACCGATCAGCCTTTCGCACAGACCAGCACCACCGTGGTACACCACGAACACCGCAACAAAATGACGTGTTCCTGAGCTCCACCCGTCAAACATGATACCGAAGAACTCGCCCAGCTCCTTGGCGATGGTGTTGCCAACACGATCAGCTACTCGATGCATGTAGATCTTCAGTGTCTCCGCCGACGTCGGTTTCATACGCACTAACTGCCTTGTTAGCTGGTTTTCAACTTCGCTGAGAGGAAGATTCCGCTCGACGATCAGGCGCAGCCAGTCGTACATGTGGGTCGTCGCCTCGTCGACGAAGCCAAACACCTCAAGGGAGGTCAGGTTTCGGCGTTGGAATTCGGCGTACTCGTCGCCGTGAGTGGGGTGCTTTGAGTTCAGGTGCGACATCAGGTTTGTGTAGCCTGTACGCTGAGCTTGCTTGCGTGGCTGCTCGCAGATGTTGCATCTATAGAGGCCAGGCTCCACGGCAGTGTAGAAGAAGGCGGCGAGTTGCTGGGACGACATGGAGAATTGAAGAATGAGCTTCTCTTTCATGGCTGCGGAGCTACTCGAGCTCCGGGTAAATGGATGGCAGCGGGGAATGACTGGCTGGCAACATTTGCAGTATATATTTGTATTATTCCGTCAGTATCCCATTATATTATTTCTCGAAAAAATCAATAATCCGCAGTATAATATAAAATAGGTAGTAATTACGGTAGTGATATTATTTTCTCGGAGGCCAGGCCCTGGCAGTGCCCCCCAAAAGAAGGCGGCGAAGAAGGTGACGGCGAAGGGCAAGCGACGGCAGATACGTCTCGAACGCCCAAAGCGGCGTATATCGATGGCAACGTACGCGGAGGACCTATTCAAGAAGGGCAAGGGCTACTTCAGCGTCATGTGCCGCCTCGGGTCGATCTGTCATGATCTCCGACTGTGCGAAGAGATCCAACGCACCGCACGGGATATGAAGCAGATCCAGCTAGAGGCGTGGCACCTCGTCAATCTGCA
>JAABLK010001129.1:0-10780 GCA_012295415.1 Phytophthora chlamydospora | reverse complement strand
GTTTAGCGCGAAAGCGCAATATCGCATCCTAGCCTTCGTTCGTGGCTAGTGGTGTTAGTTCAGGGTGAGACCGACAAGAACTTCGGTACACAGAGGATTGCAACCGACCCGGTGTAAGGAATCGTTCCTGGTCTTCAGGTTGATCCAACAGCGCTAACCTTTGCGGGGAGGCGTTTGTTGTTGGTTGGGACCCATACCGTTTGGTCGTGATAATTTTAGGTGTATTCCTATGCCACGCCAACCATGCTCCGAGTTACGGTCACACAAAAGCAGTAGCCAATAGCTAGCGTCCCTCCTTCCTTGCTGGTAGCTATCGCTCCACTGTTGTTTGAGCTGGCAGCTACTGCGATGCTGCGGCGCCACCGAGATCCATCAGGAGCTGGGCAGCGGTTCTCTCTCCTTCGTCGGCTAGCTGCTAGACGGGGCCTTGCTGTCGGTGCCGTACAGAAGGTTGCTGCTGCGGGCCAACTGCTCTCTCGTCTTGGAGTGCTCGGGGTGGGGTGGGGCCATGCTCGTGCTGAACAGTAGGTGCTTGACGCTAGTGGGCCGCGCTCTCACGTCGCGCTGGTGAGCGGGCCCTTGCTGGGCCTCGGATGGGTGCTTGTGCTTGTCTCTGGGGGGCCTTGTGGTGGCTCCCCGAAAGGCGGTTGAGCACGTACGGGCCACCGTTGCTGCTTACACGGCAAGTTCGAAAATGAAAGCACGGGAGGGGCGATGGCCACGTGGACGCATCAACGTCACGTCGCCGCCCTTTGGATGACGTAATGCCCTCGCGCCCTGTTCTCTGTGGATTTCACGGGCCGGCTCTGTGGATTTCCTTTTTTCGTCTGTGCGATTCACCTTATGTCAGCTTTGAAAGCGGGGCAATCTTCTGTTCAAGCACTACTGACTTAGATGAACATAATGTAGTACATCAGCAGAATGCGGTGGCTTCGGAGCGCTAGCGAATGAAGTCCAGTATTGACCAACTCGAATAGCGCACAAATAATCTTGTGAATATTGCCATTGTAATAGCTGAAGAAATCGTACTACAATTGCAGGATACCAAGCTCGAAGATTTTTGTGGAGCGCTGGAGACGGCCTCACAAAATTTGTTGAGTTGTTGAGAGACGCTTGTGAGGAAGCAGGGGAAATGAGAAGTGAGATTGATTGAGAGTTAGAAGTGCAGAGGGCGCTAGCTACCTTCCTAGCTGTCGTTGGCTCCCTGTACTCAGCCATGTCTGACCTTGAAGTTCGATGACCTCAATAATGACTCAAGACTAAAGTGGACTTTAACGTCCACTCGGAGCTGATCTTGCCCCGTCCGTGCGTCGCCATCACACTCCGTCCAACAATCCCACTCGGCACATACCGAGACGCGTGACGAACAGACTGAACTTTGCCTGAGAGAGCGGCTTGGTGAACAAGTCAGCCACCATGACTGCCGTTGCGCAATACTCGATTTCAACGATGCCGCGCTGAACTTGCTCGCGGATTCAGTCTCTTGAGCAACGGGCCAACAAGCCGTAGCCAAGTCAGGACGACTCACCGTAGAGGCGTAGAGCAAGGATCCAACTGCAGGGCGAATGCACTCGCTGGCGATCTGCGTGTCAGCGACTACTTGACGCTAAAAGTCGCTCTCCATTGGCGGCGTGGCCTCGACTTTATCGTACTGCTGACAAACCGGCCAGCAATGCTGGTAGCGTACTTTTGCTGTGCAATCGTCAACTTGTCGCCCGTTTTGCTCCACAAAAGTTCCATGCCCACAAAGGAACTTGATTCAACAAACTTGTTGATCGCGAAATGGCTCGTGATGTTTGCTTCAAACACAGCCAGCTCCGACTCCAAATCGCTGAAGATCAGCATGTCGTCTACATAGAGAAGAATAACCACAATACTGTCAACCGCACGCTTGAACACCACACAGGAGTCGGACCGGCACTGCACGAATCCAAACTCGCCAAGGAACTTCGTGACGGTCTTGTACCAAGCTCGTGGCGCCTGCTTCAGCGATACAGAGCTTTGCGCAGTTTCCATACCTTGTCATCACAGATGTCAACGGGTGGCTCGACAAAACTGTCTTCGGAGAGATCACTGTTCAGGAACGCCGTTTGCACATTAAGCTGGATATGGTTCCAGTTGAGCTGCACAGCCAAGGCAAGAACGACTCGAATCGAGTCATGACGAACTACATGGCTGAAAGTCTCCGAGTAATCCACTCCAAACTGCTGCGTGAAGCCCTTGGCGACCAACCTCGCCTTGTACTTGTCGAGCGAGCCATCTGCCAGTGTCTTGCAACGAAATACCCATTTGGTCTACACTGGACGTGAGTTTGCCGGCGAAAGCACCACATCGTACGTGTTGTTGCGGCAAAAGCTGCCCAGTTCCGCGTTGATGGCTTGGCACCACTGCTCCGTGTCAGGTCGCGACATGGCCTCCTGCAGTGTCAGTGGATCACGCAGATCGCTGACAAGCGCTGTTTCCTCAGCGTTGTGCGACTGCTCGAACTCGAGTCTTCGCACGGTCTTCTTCATAATTCGGGTGCTGCGGCGAACTGCCAGCTTCTCCACGCGAGGATCAACGGCTCGCTGTTGTGGAGCCGCATCGCTTGGAGGTGCTTCTTCCATCTCGATGTCTTCTTGAATTGTGTCGAGTCTTCCAGGTGCGATCTCGCTTGCTGGTGTGACTGGCACCAGGGCAGACAGGTCTCTGTCTAGCATAACGGTACTCTTCTTCGGCAGTTCGACTCAAAGAACTCTGCAGTGAGAAACGTAACGACGATCCCACTGCCTTCGTGACAACTGGGTACCCAGAAACGGTAACCTCCGCTCTTCTCGTACCCGATGAAGATCCCTTTGACCGTCCTCGCGTCTAGCTTGCGACGCTGTGACTTGGGCAACAGCACTTCAGCATCGCAGCCACACACGCGAAGTTTGCTCAATGCTGGCACCTTACCCACGAGTGCTTCAATAGGCGTCTTGCCACCAAGCACTCGTGTTGGGCAGCGGTTTCGGATGTAGGCCGCCGTCACTACAGTGTCGCTTCAGAACCATAGTCGACAGCAATCAGCACTTGCCCACGCTTCAGGTCTCGTTGCTTCTTCGCCAGAAAAGACACACTGGCGAGTTTCCCAGCAGCGCAGGCTTCACAGGGACGCAGCTGCATTTTGCGAGTTGTCACAGCACCGACTCTCAGGACCTTCTTCAAATCCTTCTCGTTGAGGTGTCCCATCCTGGCGTGCCAGACAGCCAAGTCGTCCGACTGATTTTGAGTCGCATACACTGCCTCAGCGCAACCGGCCGTTCTAGACGCAGACACCACATAATGGCCGCTGCTGCGTCGTGTGGCCACCAGATCATCTTGACCACTAGTAATCACACACTTCTCGTGATTGAACGAAGCCGTGAGACCTGCAGCCCCGACTTTGCTCAGGATGACCAGGTTGCGTTGAAGCCCAGCAACAAACAGCACGTTGTCCAGCGTGCAGAATCCACCGTTACTCAGAGGAAGACGAGCTTGCCCACGATGAGTCGTGCTCAGCTTCATTCCACTTGCAGTCATGACAACAACGTTGCTCGCCATCGTGCGCAGCTCGGAGAGCAATCCACGCGAGCCAGTCATGTGACTGGATGCTCCTGAGTCGAAGATCCAGTCTGCTCCCACGGATTCCGCATTGGAGCTCACTTGGAAGACGAATCCGCTTTCAGCGTCGTCTTTGCGCCCCTGGCCCACAGCAGAATTGCCAAAAGCACCGCCAAGTCGCTTCTTGGACTTGCACTCGTTCTTAAAGTGGCCGGGCTTTCCACAGTTGAAGCACTTGCCCGTGTTCGCACCTTATTTACCGTGCGTTACCGCGGTAAACGCGTTCCCACTGCGCTTACCTCGCCGGTTCTGCATCGTGCGGCGCCTAGCCTCAGCAGTGGACTTGATGAGAAGCTCTTCCATAGTGTCGCAGGTTTCAAGTGAGTCGATGTAGCCGTTCCAGTCCGGGCCCAGGCTCTGCAGATAGTAGCTCTTTTTCTCTGCATCCGTCAGCACCACCTTGTAACACTCCAACTCCGCCAGCATCAGACGGGTTTGGCGAACGTGCTTCAGCATGTCTCCTCCCAGATCGATGTAGAGGGACATATATTCTCGCTTGAGAGCTCCGACAGTCGTGTCGCACACATGGCGGTGCGTCTTCTGCAGCGCTGCCAACATGGCTTTGGGGGTTGGGCAGATCAGCCACCAGCACTGCTTGATCATCCGTCAAGGCCGACAGGATGATGATCATGGCGAGCTTCTACTGCAGCTCCAGTTGGTGCAGCGGTCGCTCCCTTTGCTGTAACGGGCGATCAGCTTGGCCGGACTGCTCCGTCTCCAGTTGCAGTAAGTTGGAGCGGGCTTCAGCACGGCGCTCCACAAGTCTTTCACCTCCAGGTACAGCTGGAGCTGCCGCGCCCAGACGCGGTAGCCCGTTCCGTCGAACTTGCGAAGCTTGGTGGTGAAGGCGGTCGTGGTTGGAACTCATAACCTGTTGAGTTGTTGAGAGACGCTTGTGAGGAAGCAGGGGAAATGAGAAGTGAGATTGATTGAGAGTTAGAAGCGCAGAGGGCGCTAGCTACCTTCCTAGCTGTCGTTGGCTCCCTGTACTCAGCCATGTCTGACCTTGAAGTTCGATGACCTCAATAATGACTCAAGACTAGGGCTACGCGAAGGCTGAGATAGGAAAAATTCGACTAAGAGTCTAAACCGGGTACCCCGGCCATTGAGGGCATCTGCTGCGGCTGCGAGCAGTTGCAGCATCTGCCCCCACGCTTTACTAATAGAGATAAGCTAACATGGTTCATATCCTGATGTCGGGACCCATAGATGCATGAAACTCGATGTTTTCCAGTGGTATGGTGGCCACGTGTGTCGGCACCGACACACACCGGTGTGTACCGGACCACACGAATAAGCCTCCTGGGGAGGCAGATCGGCACCGACACATACCGGTGTGTACCGGACCACGAAATTAATTCTGTTTGAGCTGTTCTTTCAGCCTATAAGCTGAAAGCTACCAGGCTTGGCGGCGTTTCTAGGCGCGCAGGTTCAACTTGTAGTGATTTTTATTGGTTTAAAAAACTTTCTGCGACACTTTTGCGAAATCCGGAGGTGGCTACAACTGTTAGTTATGGGTTTAGGAAATAGCCCACTTGCTTTCAGTATTGCGAACGTGTGCGCGAGAGCCGCATGGGACGACCCCTCAAAAGTGTTTTTTTTTACCCATATTTGCCTCCCGTATCCCTCGAAAATCTATCCACTCGTAGCCATCAACTTAGTGCGACCCTTCACGGTAGTTTCCTGGTTTAAGTTAACGTCTCAGGTTGTGCAGTGTGGTGCGCCGTTAGAAATGAACATGAACGGGTGTGAAAGGTAGTTTAGAAGCGTGAAGGGTCGCCGGAGTATCCATGTACCCCTTTGTCAAAGTTGACATATGGCTTCACGTTTAACCAATCAGACCAAATCACTAAACATTGTTTCTGGGCTTTACTTGCTTTCAGTATGCTTTGCCCAGCTTCAATCCACCGGTTTCTAGTGTTGGTCACACAGTTTCTAATGTGCTCCGCGCAAACACGGTGGACAGTGCACAAACACACCGCGCACGAAGCAGACCAATACAATGGGATGCTCCTCTCCCTCGCTGCAATCGACGTCTGTGGGGCGCTGTCACGGGTACTTCAAGCTGTGACGGACCAAGTTGTGCCCGAGTTGTGCTGCTGTATTCACGCTGTGCTGCTACGAGTGACTGAGGGTTGCTTGCTGGTGGGCGAGCCACGGCAATGATAAGCCGTGCATTTTGTTGCCTTCTTGTTTGGCAAAGCCAGCGGTGGCCGCAGTGGTAGTGTAATGTATGGAACATGGATCATCTCTAGCTTCTACTACGATTTTGGCGTGCGGTGTGATACTACCGCCCTTGTCACGAAGCAGTAAACGGAGCCCGCAACGCATTCAAATGTTTTGGTATTTAAAGCTATCACAATGTTCGAGTACCGGTACGGACACTCCTACGCACCTACTTGATGCTGATACGTTACGCGTGCTTGGAGATGCAGTTTGTGTGGCGACACTGGCGCGTGAACAGAGAGAGGTTGGCGGTCGTGTACTGGAACGTCAACTCCCGTAATGGAGGGATATCTGTCTTCGCGAATATCCCAAGTCGCGAGGTGTTCGCCCATTCCAACTCGTAGAGTCCACAGTTGGGCCTGCATGAATGGTTGATGAAGCGATTTTCATTACCGCATCTGCAGGCATCGATGAAGACGTCCACATGTCCTTCCCAGCTTGCTTTTCCTCTGAGTGCGACTTGGTAGCGTTTGTCTGCGCGCTTTCTGGCATCGGGCCCGAGTAGCACTTCGCCAACATACTCGATTATGAACGTATCCTTAGGAAGGGCGACGTCACAGAGGACACCAAGTCCGACACTTGTCGATATCAAATCGAGAGCGAGCCGTTGCTGCATACGGTTTCCACACTCGGGGCCGATGAAACAAATCGAGTCGTCGCAGACGATGTCCTGGTTCACGTTGATGCACGAGCTAGATGATCGCACTCCGTGATCAGCGACGCACTGATCTCCATCACAGCCACATTCGTCGCGATAGTTAGAGTAGTTTCTTGAGACTGAATACGGTTCCGATGCGCAGAAGACGTTATTGGTGACGCGGACTATGTCGCTTGGCCACTCCTGTGGTTCAATGAAGTCATAGTCTGCACCGAAAACAGGCAATTCTTCATGGTCTTGGAGTGAGAGTGCAGCTGGAGCCTGGCGATAGCTCTCACGGACTGGCTGGTCTGGGAGTAAGCGTGGAGCTGGAACCTGACGATATCTCGCGCGGGGTGGTTGCTCAAACATATGAAGCCACGCTTGCTGAGCTCTTGTTTGCTCAGAGCTTGGTGCTGACAGTTGAGTTGAACCAAGGGGGCCTCCGATGAAATCATGCCCGTGACCACCCCAGAAGGAATTGATTGTTCCCAACATCAGAGCGTGTGCTCTGTGTCGACCTTGGATAATGCTATACTGATGGCTGATACACGTAGCGCTTCCTGCAAGACGTGTGGCGCCGGCCATCCGCACTTGCAAGCAGCGTCCGTGTCACGGTAGCTCGAGTGTCCGTTCGGGCATCACCATCTCCGAAGTGTGGATACGTGCACGAGTGCCGTTGGAGGTAAGATGGGGCAGCGCAGAATGTCAACGAATGGCATCTGCCAAAGAAAATGTGTGAAACTAAAGGGCCCTACTATCCTTGTTGTGTACCAGGTCTGTAGTAAAAGTTTGAATCTGTTGTACCAAGCAGGTGTGTTCGATAGTTGATGAACCATTCCCCGATTTTCTGCCATACCAACAACCGTGGAGCTGCTACGTGCAGAGCTTGAAGCGCAAGCTGCTGAAGAAGCCCACCCCCGTGGATGAAGCTCGCGCATTCATTAACGATGAGCAGCCCGTGCCGACTGTGAATGTCGCTCTGGAAATGTGTGTTCTCTCGGTGAAGGAGCTGGAAAATAAGTGGCGTGTGGAGTTAATTGATCTCGCAGATGCACACCAGTTCACTGGGATTGTACGAGCCGCTGAACGTTGCACGCCGCAGTAAGTTCGTCGTTGCGCTGACGATCTGGAAGAACCGCAGCGACAACCTCAACCGACTGGACTATCGTCAAGGGTTTTCCTATCGATTTGAAAAGGTTCGCTCGCTCAAACTTCTATATGGGAACCCGGTGGGCAGCCTGCAAATTCGCCACCGTCTTCAGGCTGAACCTCTGGTTGATGAACGCGCGGTCGATGCTACCCCTCCGCTTCCTCCAAGTCAGCACAATGGAGTTGCCGTGGCTGAGCAGCAAGTTGGCAATGGTGACCGAGCAATTCCGATTGCGGGCGGCACGCTTTTGGACCTGGCTGAAGTTGGTGTCGAGCACACTCCACCTCAAACGCCCACTAAACGAGATGAAAACGTGGTTGTTGGAACGCCGGCGCCGAAATCTTCGTCCAAGCGTAACACACACAAGCAAGACGGAACCGAGCCGGTGGCTAAACAACGGAAGCAATGGGGACTTGGTCACCAGCATTAGAGACGAAAGTACCTATTCCTCATTTGGTTCAGCGGTACAGGAAGAACAAGATGAAACAATTGAAGATACTTGGATTGGAGCTTCGAGTCAATTGTTGCAGCCACAGCAGCAGAACTTGGCGGACATACTTGTTCGCAAGTCTAACGTGTACGAATCGATGTCGAGTCAAAATGGGGAGTTTGTGTGATGATGTTCCCAACTCTCTTTCCTGGTGGTTGTGGTGGTCCAAACGAATGCCGTCTTAGCTGCATATCTGTTCGCACGTGGATTTTACGCTGCTTGCAGCTACATGGTCACCGTTTCGAAAATCACCACGCGTTCATGTTGTTGACCTTCGATTACTTAGCGTCAGAGAATGCTAGGCGAACACTCTACGTCAAGATGAATATTAAACGCCAAGCGTCGAAAGCCGCCGAGATTTCACGATCGACTGTCCGGGAGGCGATAAAATACTTCAATCACATGACGGTGTGCCGTTCGAGAGGCATCAAGCCGGCCCCGCCGTCCCTTGACGTGCAACGCGTGATCGACTTACAAAAACGTCTCTACGTACCAGAGGCTGCGTTCTACGGCTCAAACAATGGACGAATGCGCGCACGTCACGACTTGTTCGGCATGTTAAAACGGTATGGTCCGCTGCAACTATTCTTCACTGTGTCACCCGCTTCTGCAGGAACGTACAGCATCGCAATTAAATCTGGCAGAGTGACAGAAAACTTACTTAGTCGTGCAAATGCTGCACTTCTACCCCAACGAGCCGAACGAAAAGCGATCGCCGCTTTGCATCCCGTCGAATGTGCCCGATACTATCTACGAGTGATGAAAACGGTTGTCGAGATTTTGCTGGGCTGGGACGCCGAAGCACATGCACCGAAGCGAGGGGGGGGGGGAGTTTTTGGTGTAGTCCGTGCATTTGGAGCGGCAACAGAAACGTAGCGCGCTGGTGACTTGCACGCGCATATCACTCTGTGGTTGCACGGTTTCCCTCAAACATTGGACGCATATAACAGCACAATGGAATCGGACTCAAGTTTTCGCCATCGCTTTTTGCAGCTCGCAAACAACGTTCTATCCGCTAAGCCGCCTTGCATCGTGGATGAGCTACAGTGTCCTATTTGTTTAACAGACGAATCCCTCCAGCCGATAATCCCAGGTGTGGATGCCTTTCGGCGCCCTGCTGCTGGGGCATCTCCGTCGCCCCTGTTGCTGGGGCATCTCCGTCGCTAACATCTCAATGCAGTCGATGTGACCACGTTTTCAGGGGTAAAGATATCATGGAACTTTGTCTCCAAGCCATTGCCACTGAGGAGCACGTACACATTGATGTTCAGTCTACGGATTTTGAGAAGTGCCGACCGCCACAAAAGGTAAATAGTAGATTGGCTACGTCGTTGTTGGTGAGGGATGTACAAACTCATTCTGGAACCACTGCAGATCTTGTTTTAAGGTTCGAATGCTCTCTTCTATTCTGTTGATTCCTACCTTTTTCTCACGCTTGCTCTGCTTAAACATTCGGACACCAAAAGCGAGTGTTTGCAGGTTCTTCAAGCCCGAAGAAGTTCATCTTGATTCTACTGCAATTGGAGACGATGGCAAGCTAAGAATTCATCGAGCGATCGGTTGTGAATACGTGAACGCTTACAATCCCGTTGTTATGGGCACACTGAAGTGCAACCATGACGCCCAGTTCGTTATTAGTGGCGGAGCCAAGCATACAGCTGCGTATGTTGTGAAGTACTGCTGCAAAAGCCAAAATGCAGTCGAAAATTATGCAGCACTATCCCTGGCAGCGTTCGCAAAAGCTACGAAGAAGACAAACAGTTTGCCGCCCGAAACAACCACGATGGAAAGGGGAAATCGTATCTTGGGCTCCATGTTGTACAGCGTCACGAACGGCCAAGAAGTCGCTGCTACTATGGCTGCCCTCTACATTCTTCATGAAACCCCATTATGGTTCTCTCTCGATTTCGTGCACATCAATCTGAAAATCCTACTGCAATCACAAGTTGAGTCGGTTGAAGTCACTGTTTCGCAGGAAAGCTCTCGCGATGACCACCCTGGCCTGGCTAAAGTGATGACCGACAATGCATTGGAGCGCTATTGGAAGCGAGAGAAGAAGTTGGAGAGTGTTTCTTTCATTGAAATTTGCGAGCAGTAGGAGTACTCCAGCAGAGCGACCGCGGCGAACGGTTCAACGTTTGAGCCGATTTCTTTTTCTAGGCATTCTTATCGCAAGATAATGGTGCTGTCTGGTCAAGAAATTTCCGATATCACCTCCAGCAGCCTGGATCAAACCCAAATCGACTTCTACTATTTAGCAGTTTAACGCTGTTCAAACCGCACAGGGGATCTGATCTCGTTGGAGAAGGACAAACCCCTCTTCGCGCCTACATTCTTTTCTTACAAAACGGCCACGATAACGATGTGCGGCTTTTAAAGCAGTACGAATCGCAGTGGCGGGACTATTACCACGCTCAACGAAACAGCGACCGAGAAGAAGAATCACCAGAAGATCACTTGCTGAGGACTAGAGAGCCTGCGACCACGTCTTCTGTGCCGTCCACTGGTCTTGATGAACACATTCGGCCTAGAGATGACGACGAACCCATGAGCGAGTTGACCCCTGACGATTTTGGTGACACGGACTTGCTTATATCGCCCGACACCTCAACTACAAAGCTTCTGAATGATGCTACTGCTGCTGTCACCGCAG
>JAABLK010001128.1:0-10801 GCA_012295415.1 Phytophthora chlamydospora | reverse complement strand
GGGGGTTGTTTAGCAACCGAGGCGGCTGCACCCATCGGACGCCAGTTCGACACACCAAGATCGAACTGTGTAACTAGATCATTGCTCATAGCGTCCTGAACCTTAGGAGTACCTAGTCGTATGACAGATAGGAGGGAACACCCCTTTGCTGGTATTTCCAGCTAAGCGAAGCAATCTAGTATTGATCGTGTACAAACAGCTCTTGCTGCAACGGAGTTGGTTCTGCTACCTTCACTTGCGAGAAGACAACTGCGTTGCAACAACCTGCTGTGGGCTTAGCAACCAGTGCCGCCGGCGATAATCAAGCACGACGTGCTGTCGAAGATGGCGAGCACGTTGGTCACGACGGACCAAATGATGGCGAAGGTCAGATAACCGACCGTGACGCCGCCGAGAATCTTGCTCTTGCCACCCTTGCGCAGCAGACGCTGCGTGTCCTCCTTTTGCTTGGGCAGCAGCCACAGGAAGCTCCAAGCGAACACCATGGCCACGTACATGATGATGATCGTGTACGTGACGTCCATGCGCACGTCGTGGTCATCCAGCTGCACACGCGCGTTGGTGATGTTGAACGGGCCGTCCGCCAGCAGTGTCAGTGAGGTGGCAAACGGCGCGGCCACGTTGGTCACCGTGGTGATGAGACCGTAGACGGCGGCCTCGTTGCCGAGCTGCGCCAGCTCGACCGTCACGAAGGTTGAGATGATCCAGCCCACCCCGTACGGGAGCTGCACGACGATAGGAGGGCCGAGCCAGAACCACTGGTTGCGGAAGATGTCCCAAACCACGATCATCGAGACGGCG
Source organism: Phytophthora chlamydospora (assembly GCA_012295415.1). Lineage (NCBI taxonomy): Eukaryota > Oomycota > Peronosporomycetes > Peronosporales > Peronosporaceae > Phytophthora > Phytophthora chlamydospora. The sequence goes on along the minus strand of JAABLK010001128.1, from coordinate 10,000 downwards.
CAGTCCACCACAATGACGGTCGCAGCAGTGCAGACGATCATCCAGCGCCAGTTCCAGTGGAGACCCCACTTGGACGTGATCATGATGCCGAACATGAATAGCAAGTTGCTCAGGATATCGCTGACGGTAGTATTGATGGGCGAGACGCCGACCATGTACGATGCCACGGGGGTGCTGGCCGTGTACGTGAAGTCGGCGAAGATGTTGGCGAAGAAGTTGTACGCAATCACCTGGTACACGGCGCGCGTGCACAGCAGGTCCCAGAAGCCGGTGATGTACTCCTTGAAATTCGCAGGCTCCACTTTGTCTTCCTTGATGAAGAACCAGGTCATGGGCAGCACGGGCAACGAGAGAACCGTGACGATGATCATCAGCTGAGGAAAGCTCAACGAGAAGTCGAAGTCACCACCGTACTCTTCGCCGTTGAAGAAAAAACCGGTCAGCAGCTCACCGAAGATGACCATGGCCGTTCGAACCGAGTAGATGCACGACTGCGTCTTGCCACGCTTGTCCAGAGGCTCACGCTGAGCCAACTCGACGGTGATACTGTCAGCGCAGACGTCGGACATGACGTAGCCGAACGCTGCGAAGAACATGATGATCACGTACTTGGCGCCTTCCGACGGAGCGTCGTAATTGATACGAGCTTCGATCTCCGGAGTGTAGTCGGCAACAGCGACGTCGCGGTCTGAGGACACGGTGTAGTAGGGCTTTCCGATGGGCATAATGGCCATGATGAGAAGCATGATGATACACACCGTCCAGCCGATGAGCATGTACGGCCGACGACGGTATCCGCAGATCGGTCGGCAGTCGGACAAAATGCCGTAGAAGACCTTGAAACTCCAAGGAAGCACCACCAACTGCTTGGCGGCAGTCACTTGCGAGCCGGAACAGTTGAGGTACTGCTGCATGAACGGGTAGATGGTCTCGGGCAGCAAGCCGTACACGAGGCCGACAGCAGCGTACTCGAAGAGCAGGCCGAGGTTCTCCTTGCTGGTCAGCACGGGCATGCCGCCAGGACGCAGCGCGCCACCTTCATACTCGCCGACGGGCGCACCATCGGGGGTCTTGACGCCCGTGTAGCTTCCGTCTTCGATATCCCTTGGCATCGACGTGCCGCTCACGTACGACAGTCGCTTGGGTATGTCGAGGTCGCCCACAGCGGGGCCCGTGCCGCCGGTAGTCGAGACGCCCATGATTGATTCTTGAGGCTGAAGTTGGTCGGTCTGGTAAGGAGGTCTTGCGGCCAAGCTCGCGAATTGGGAAATGAAAGGAAGTGCACTCGCCTGCGAGCCGCAGAACTCGTCTACAGAGGGGATGGTGCCAACACCGACACGCACGGGATCCCTCGCCTTGAGAGAGGTCAAGCTCAGCCTGCAGGGTGATGAGCTGCAATTCGTCTGCAGCTTCCTGCTGGCCGTTCTCACGGTCGGCCGGGCTCAGCCTGCGCCTGAACCGCTCATAAAGCGTGCAGACATACGCTCTTTTTCTCGTTTGGGTGGAGACCACCCTCGTCGGGGTGTGAGGGTTCCAGGTAATCGACACGATGAGAGCACGCGTGATTGAACAAACAAGGGAATTCTTGTGGCACCAAGCCGAGGTCGACGGCCTCGAGGCTCGCGTTTGGCCGCTCGATCGGAGCACAAGGTGCAGCAAAGTCGATGGTCTCTAGACGAGAGAGCTACGCCTGCGCGCTCATCCCCTCTGTCGCCGAACGGAGCGAAATGAGCTAATCGCCGCAGAGCCGGACAATTCCATCAGCTCCGGTTCCTGCTTGAGCTGCTCGATCCCACGCATTGCACATCAAGGTCCGCGGCGCATCCCCAGCGGTCTCGGTCTCCGCAAGCAGAGAGAGGAGCTCGATTGATTGCACGAGTCCGCGTTGCATGCAACGAGAAGCTTTGAGCATTTCGGGTCCTGGGAAATGCTGCCAAGTTCGACATGGATCTGGCTCGGAGCACAAAGGCGGCAAGGCAATGACGAGCCGATTCAGCAACGAGACAGTAAAAAGTTCATGTTAAACCTCGTACTGTAGTGATGCTACACTACGTCGACGCATTTTAATCAACGAACAGCTTAGCAGCCGCTGCCGCCGGCGATGACCAGGCAGGACGTGCTGTCGAAGATGGCCATGATGTTCGTCATGACGGACCACACGAGCGCAAAGATGAGATAGAAGACGGTGATCCCGCCGATGATTTTGTTGCTGCCGCCCTTGCGCACGAGCTCCTGCGTGGCCTCCTTCTGCGGCGGCAGCAGGATCAAAAAGACCCACGAAAAGACCGTCATGGCGTACATGATGATGACCGCGTACGAGATGTCCGAGCGGATCGAGTGGTCGTCCACCTGGATGCGCTCCGTGGTGAGGTCGAAGGGCTGGTCGATCAAGAGCGTCAACGTCGTGGCGAACGGAGACGCCACGTTGTGCGTGGCCGTGATGAGGCCGTACACGGCGCCTTCATTGCCGATACCTGAAAGCTCGACGATCACAAAGTTGGAGATCATCCAGCCCACACCGTACGGAACCTGAACGGCGATCGGCAGACCCAACCAGAACCACTGGCTGCGGAAGACGTCCCAGATCGTGATGAACGTACAGATGCCGTCGATGATCATGACGAAGCAGCCCGTGAAGACGATCATTCCTCGCCAGCTCCAGTGCAACCCCCACTTGGACGTGATCATGATGCCGAACATGAAGAGCAGGTTGCCCAGGATATCGCTAATGGTACTGTTGATCGGCGTAACTCCGACCATATAGGACTGCACGGGCGAGCTGGCCGTGTAGGAGATGCCCGAGAAAATGTTGGAGAAGAAGTTGTACGCGATGACCTGGTACATGGCGCGCGTACAGATGAGGTCCCAGAACTCCTGCATGTACGCGCGGAAGTCGACCTTGGGCTTCTTCTCCTCCTTGATGAGGAACCACGTCGCGGGTATCACGAGAGCCGTGCAGACCGCCATGATGATCATCAACTGAGGGAAGGTGAGCGAGAAGTCGAACGTGCCGCCGTACTCCTCTCCGTTGAACGCGAAGCCCGTGATGATCTCACCGATGATTACAAACACCGTCCGGACGGTGTAGATAGCGGATTGGGTCTTGCCGCGCTTTTCCAGAGGCTCGCGTTGAGCGAGATCCACGACGATACTGTCCGCGCACACGTCGGCCATCACGTAGCCGAACGCCGCGAAGAACATGAGAATGACGTACTTGGCGCCTTGGGACGAAGCGTCGTAGTTGATACGGGCCTCGATTTCAGGCGTGTAGCCCTCCGGCGAGATGTCTCGGTCGGACGACACGGTGTAGTACGGCTTGCCAGCGGGCATGCAGGCCATGACGAGGAGCATGATGAGGCAGACGCTCCACCCGATGAGCATGTACGGACGGCGACGGTAGCCGAAGATGGGGAAGCAGTCGGACAAAATGCCGTAGAAAGCTTTGAAGCTCCACGGAAACACCACCAGCGTCGACGCCGTCGTCACTTGGGCTCCAGAACAGTTGAGATACTGCTGCAGGAACGGGTAGATCGTTGCAGGCAACATGCCGTACACCATGCCCACAGCTGCGTATTGACACAGCAGCCCGACGTTCTCCTTGCTCGTGAGCACGGGCATGCCGCCTTCACGGAGAGCGCCACCCTCGATGTCGGTCGGATCGGGGGTCTTGACTCCAGTGTAGGCGTCGGCCGGGTCCTTGGGGGTCTGCGAGGTGCCGCTGATGTACGACAGTCGCGTCGGGATGTCCAGCTTGCTGGGCGTCGCGCCCGCAGCGTGATGCAGAGTCGCCATGGTCTTCTGGGAAGCGGTTCGAAGCAGTCGAAGAACGGGTTGCTTGAGCAGGACACGGCAAAACCAAGAATGAGCTAAGCTGAGCAGGGCACCGCTGAGGCGTACGGGAATGCTACGCCCGCAAGGCTTGCTCAACAAACCGCGTGCAATGCCTCCCCGTGCATGTTGCAAACGATCGGCAAGGAGTCTAATTTGCAGAGACTCACCTCTCTTAATCTAGGCTAGTGATACCGGAAATATGTGAAATGATTGCATCTTTTGGACTGATTATACGCAAAATTATTTGTTTTAGGACGGATGTCATGGCACTTCAACTTTTAAACTACCAGAATTGAAGTAGTCGACAGGGAAACTATCACCCATCTTACCCCCAAAACCCTCCCTGTCGGGTTTAATTCAATAGGGCCAAACACGTGGATTCCATGCTTGGTCTGCTCCGCACGCGTGTATCTTAGCCAGCAGGCATTGTTTCATCTTAGCCAGCAGGCATTGTTTCGGCTTGCCAAGCGAGTTTGGTTTCACCCCTTCTTTGTGACTGAAACGAGGTACATAATTTGATACCGAAATATTTTAATCGGATCGGCCGCGCACAAACGAGTTCGGCGTGGTGAGCTCGACCAACCGCTGCAACAGGAACAAGGGCGCGTCATGCATGCATGCACGGGGGATGAGCACGAGGCCCACTGCAAAGGTCTCCCTCGCTCGTTGATCGCAACCCGCATCTTGACAACGCAGCGGAGACCGTGCCTGCCATCGCTCGAACAAAGCACCATCGTCAGCCAGGAAGCGGGCTTTTTGCCAGGTGCGTGTTTGTTTGTCTTCAATCTAGGTTCACCACGGATCAACATTAATCAGAGCGGATCACGTCGCGACTTGTAAAGCGAATCCGACGGGGCGTGCGATGCGTGACCGCGTTTCGTCTGCGCCTGGAGGACATCGCCGGTGGGGTGCAACGTTGTGCAATCACTCCGTGGACGAAAGGACCAGCTGGCGGTCTGCGCATCACTCAGCCTTGATTCAATTCCGGGAGGCTTTGCCTTTACCTTGAGCATCTGAGCCCGAATGGCCGGCGCTCGACCTGCAGCCTGTGTGTGAGTGAGCATGCCTGCTGGCGGCTTATTAACGGCAGTGCGTCGAGCCAAATAGTGAGGCGGAAAGAAGGCTCCGCGCCGTGGCGAATCGTACCTCGTTCACCGTGAATTATCGGAGACCTTCGCGACAACGGATGAGCCATCACAGCCGACCCGGACCCCGGGTGCTGAGCTCGAGCCGAATCAGGTCGCTGATGTGTTACGTTTCGTCGACAGGTGCAGGTCATTGTCGGTCTCGTGTGCGAGCGTGATGCCGGCGCCGTGGCGTTAAATCGGTGGTCGAGCTGGCCCCGGCTTGATTCGTCCACAGTGACATCGATTGGATACCTTGCGGCGATGTTCCGCGCGGAGTTCTGCTTCGGAAAGCCAGGCGTTGGCAGGACATTGCGCTCGTGCGAGATCCAGCATGGAGCGGGTTGCCGTGCGATCCTGCTCGTCCTTCAGTTGGACGAGTTCGAAATCGTGAAGCGAAAGAGGCAGGATGCACATGTAACTTACCCACGAGTCGCGACAAGCGACATCCTTGTGTATTCCAGTCGAGTACGCCGGCAAATCTTCAGCTTTGGCCACTAGAACAGCACCGTTTAGTTGATGAAAGCACACTCGTTGCTCAATCCGTGGGCAGCAGTACGCTCCGGGGCTGCAATATTGACGCCCGGCTGGAAAGTCCAAGCAAACAGAGAGGGCCAAGGCACTGAAATGAGGGAGTAATGTTGAAGACGCTCAAGCGAGATTTCCTTCAAGGGCGTTGAATTGGCGAGAACAGAACAATATATTGAGCAATGTGTTGGTCGGCTTCCACTCGCACGACTCCACGAACACTAAACCGACAGTCTTAGCAACCGCTGCCTCCAGCAATGACCAGACACGAAGTGCTCTCGAATATGGCCATGATGTTGGTCATCAGCGACCAGACGAAGGCGAAGGCGATGTAGAACAGTGTCAGCGCTCCTAGAATCTTGCTACTGCCACCAGAGCGGAGCAACTCCTGCGTTTCTTCCTTCTGCTTGGGCAGGAAGACGAGGAAGACCCACGAGAAGGCCGTCATGGCGTACATGATGATCACGGCGTACGTGATGTCCGTTCGGATGGATTTGTCGTCAGCCTGGATGCGCTCCGTGGTGAGGTCGAACGGCTGGTCGATCACAATCGTCATGGCTGTGGCGAAGGGCGACGATAGGTTGGAGACCATCGTGATGAGGCCGTAGACGACGCCTTCATTGCCGATGCCCGATAACTCGACGATCACAAAGTTAGAGATCATCCAGCCCACGCCGTACGGCAGCTGCACCGCCACAGGCAGGCCGAGCCAGAACCACTGGCTGCGGAAAACGTCCCAGACCGTGATGAAGGTACAAATACCGTCGACGATCATGACGAACACTCCCGTGAACACGATCATCCACCGCCAGCTCCAGTGCAGTCCCCACTTGGACGTGACCATAATACCGGCCATGAAGAGCAGGTTGCCGAAGATATCGCTGAGCGTGCTATTGATCGGTGTAACTCCGACCATGTAAGACTGAATGGGGGAGCTCGCGGTGTACGAGATGCTGGAGAACATGCCCTGGAAGAAGTTGAAGAAGATGACCTGGTACATGGCGCGCTTCTGGATGAGCTCCCACAGCTCCTTCATGTAGTTCTTGAAGTTCACGCGAGGCTTCTTCTCTTCCTTGATGAAGAACCATGTCATGGGGATGACCGGCACCGTCAGGACAGTCAGGATGATCATGAGCTGCGGGAAGCTCAGCGAGAAGTTGAAATCGCCGCCGTATTCCTCACCGTTGAAGCAAAAGCCAGTGAGGAGCTCACCGATGATCACGAACACCGTGCGCACCGTGTAGATGGCCGACTGCGTCTTGCCACGCGTCTCTAGGGGCTCGCGCTGCGCAAAGTCCACCACGATGCTGTCAGCGCACACGTCCGACAGCACGTAGCCCACAGCGGCAAAGAACATGAGCATGACATACTTGCCAGCCTGCGAGGCCGCATCGTAGTTGATACGGGCTTCGATCTCGTCCGTGTAGTCAGCCGGTTTGATATCGCGGTCGGCCGAGACCGTGAAGTACGGATCTCCCTCCGGTATGCAGGCCATCCCCAGCAGCATGGCGAGGCATACAAGCCAGCCGACAATCATCCACGGACGGCGGCGGTACCCCCACAGCGGCACGCAGTCCGACAGGATACCGTAGAAGCACTTGAAGCTCCAAGGGAGCACCACCAGCGTCGCCGCAGTCGTCACTTGAGCTCCCGTCGCATTCAGATAGTTCTGCAGGAACGGGTAGATCGTGGCCGGCAGGACGCCGTAGTTCAGACCCACTGCAGCGTACTGCACCAGCAGACCGATGCTGTCCTTGCTCTTGAGGTCGGGGGCGCCACCTTCACGTAGAGCGCCACCCTCGATGTTGGTCGGGTCGGGGGTCTTGACTGTCGAGTAGTGCGAGCCGTCCTCGATGTCCTTGGGCTGCGACGTGCCGCTCACGAACGACAGCCGGCCGGGTAGGTCGCCCTTGTTGGGGCCGCCGGGGCCGTGGTGGGTCGTCGCCATCTCGTGTTGATGCTTGGGGTCGAAGTGCGCTCGAGCGAGGAAATTGAGAAGTGAGTCGTGTGAGCTGCCGTGAGCGGCTCGCAATGGACGGCTGGTCGAGCGGTACACCACAAACACTGACCGGGCCCTGTACAAGTTGCAGTGCAACCATTTTAATCTGGGGATGGATTAACCGGCGGTGCCGATCTTGATGCAACAGTCTCCGCGTGACGGCTATGGTCGGCCAACTACGTCGATAGAGCGGGCCTGGAAGAGGTCAAATGCAGGACGCTGTGGTTTACACGAGGCCGCACGCGCTGCCCATTCCTTCGCCAGCAATTATCATCACGAACATGCCTCGCCTCGGACAGCTTCGACAAACCGCTGGGACCGTAGAAGCCCATATCCTGCATGCTCGCGGGCGGGACGCATCTCCAAGCTGTGCAATGCTGTGCAATCAGGCTGTCTGGACTAATGCCCATCACTTGCCCTGTAATGTCCGAGGTCTTCCCCGGAGATGAGCTTTTTGAGGAATAGCGGAGTTGTAAACTTTGTCGGCAAAAAAAAAATCACGTGATGGCGAATCGTACCACGAAGATCCTTTGGTGGAGTCGTCACACAAGACTTCACACAACTATCGTTAGCGCTTAGCTTTTGGTTATTTTTCGGAGGTGTCACCGTTCGCAATAGAGATGCCGCTACGGCGCCGTGGAGTGCAAGCTCATTTCCGCGTATATCGGAATCGCCTTCAACATGATGATGATCCTATGCCGCCGACTCGTCCTGCCGGGAGTTCCTGGTTATGCTCGATAACAGAACTCCACGACGGTCTAGTCGATACTCCCCCGCCGGACACCGCCCCAAGGTACAGTGCACGTACAAGTGTCTTTCCAACCGGTGTCGCTGTGGTTCGTCCACACTCGTGGTGGTTGACAAACTCAAGAGGACAGGTCTTGGCGGTGTGCCGGCTCGGCCACGCGCTGCACCAGAGTCAAAAAATACTAAAATAATACAGTAAATGCTGTCGATTCCGGTACTACTGTAAGTTTATATCCTGGGCCGATTGCTACGATCACTTTAAAGAGGGATTTGCTTGCTTGGCGGGAAGCAACGCGCGCCATTCATCAAGGGCGCTCAGAGCAGCAACTTCCGAGTACAGCTCACGCCATGGGGCGCTGGATGAAGATACAGCAGAAGCGAGAACTCATTAAGAAGGCCCTGGACTGCCCGCACCTCAGCCAGAACGAACTAGCAGATTGGGCGAAAGCAGCCTTCAAACTGAAGCCGTCGCCCGCACAAACCACCATTTGAGACATTCTTCGTAAGGCATCGGCCATTCTCAGCGACGTCTACGGTGATGGCAGGCGCAGGAAGCCCCTGGAGGTGACTTCGATGGCATTGGAAACGCGCCTGTGGAGTGGATACATGAGGTGGAGGCCCAAAGTGTATGTCTGTCACGTGAGCTGATTAGACTGAAGGATCTGGATCTACAGAAGGTGTTGTGCGACGCTTGGGAGCTGCTGGCTGGCTCAGTGCATTTGAGCCACGGCACCACCTGCGTTCTCGTCGCCGCCAAGGGGAGGCTGCCTCGGCGGATGCATCAGTTGTGCACCGCGGCCATCAAGAGCTGCAAGATTTGACGGACCAAAATGCTCCATGGGACGTCTACAACATGGACGAGTCGGGCTTGTGCTACGCGATGGCCCCCGTGCGCTCTATCCGCACCAAGGCGGCACAAGGCGTGAAGGCAAATAAGACACGGATCACTATAGCTTTTACAGCTACCACAGATGGGTCGCATGCACTGCCACCCCTGTTATTGGTCGCGCGAAGCAGCCTCGGTGCTTTAAAAAGCGCACTGGCGATCAACTGGGCTTTGAGTATCGTTTGAATGAGAGCGCCTGGATGACTGGGCGCGTCTTCCAGGAGTGGCTGCTAAAGCTGGATCTCGATATGTGAGCCTCTGGTCGTCAGATTTTGCTGCTTCTGGACAACGCTTCATCCCACAAGACAGGCAACATTGAGTGCTCCAATGTCCGTGTTGAATTTCTACCACCAAACACTACGGCATTCCTACAGCCAATGGAAGCTGGGATAATTGCAATGTTCAAGGAATTGTACCGGCGCAAGCAGCTGCTCTGGGTGTACAACAAGCTCAAGCGGGGGGGGAGAAGATCGACAAAAAGGCCTATCATTTTAATCAGTTGCAGGCCATGCAGTAGAGCAAAGATATTTGGAATCAGATGCAGCAGTCACGCACGATCGAGAACTGCTTCCGTCACACGGGTATTGAGTTCAATGGGGTAGATGGGCGGAGTAGCAGTAAGGGCGCTACCTACTACAGAGAAGATATCGACATGGAGGAGGTCATCGTTTGCGCTTCGCAGTGGAGCTTGTAGGTTTCCTGTAGGAGGTGTGGTGGAGCAGATCCGCTAGAATTCCTAGGGATCCAAACTCGCACGCACTGCGCCCAGACACCGACTAACGGAGGGGGTACTCCGACGGCCGTGTAGTTGCTGAGTGGTTCACCTTGTGTACCCGTCGGCGGGCTGGTACAGCTCTCTCGTTGACACGAGATGCGCACTGGTGA
>JAABLK010001127.1:0-10850 GCA_012295415.1 Phytophthora chlamydospora | reverse complement strand
CTGAATACACTGCACCTTCTTGGCCTTCGACATACGCGCGCGGGAGTGCGGAATCCAGAGTGATGGTCACTTCAACTACAAGATTTGGCCAATCAGCATGTCTTGTTCATATCCTCCAATCACATCACTGTAATTTTGGCGCCAAAAAGACTTTCTGTTGCTCTCCATCAGTCAGTCAAGAGCATCAACATGAAGACCAAGCGCAGCCGCTCCTCACCCGACGAGTAGCCCCAAGAATGCTTGAGTCGGTGTCTTTTCGTCCTGCATCGTTAATCTCAAAGTGCGAGGTTATGGTCTGCATTTCTGAGTGTTTCTCATCCACCAAAATCAACAATAGTGACAAGCATCGGTTTGGTTTCATCTCACTTCATATTCGTCGAGATACTCCTTCTCGGCAGCGTTTTGATGTCACCTTTCAGTTGGTATCGTTAAGGCTCCAGATCTCTCTGATCTCCCCCGCCATCGTGTTCGGGACACGCCAACTATCCGCTGCTACATACATTTGCCGACTGCACACTTGCAGTACGGCAACATACGCCTCTGCTTCACCCTCATCAACGTTGTTCAGTTGCAGTAACAACGCAAGGAGTCGCTCGGCCAGCGCTGAGGCAGGCTTAGAGATATGAGCGCTTGCAACCAGTCCAAAAGGCAGCAACTCCGTTGCAGTGTCGGCATCGGCGGTTGCAGAGCGCGCACTCTTTAGTAAATATTGCTCGTGGCTGAGCGACAAGTTCCAGGACAGCACACAAGCCACTGCATCGAAGAGCGCACGACGCTTGAACACGTCCGAGTGGACGGATACCTCGAGTGAAGCCATGCCCCGGCTGAACGCATCGATCACGTCAAGAAGCGACGACACATTTTCGCCAGGCCTCGTATGTTGGGCAACGAGAGCCCCAACCTGAGCCAGAAGTGGCTGTAAGTGAGTGCGAACGAAGTCTTCATCCGTCCATTCGTCGAAGTCATGACGCAAAATCCACTGGAAGATCAACGACGCCTCGCGCTTGGCAATAGGTAAAACGCCAATACTCGCTAGCTCGACGATGAAAACGCCGTTTCTCCACCAACTCCACATCGAACTCGACACCGACGTCATCAAGAACGTGTCTGCTGGTCCACGCTCACCATAGTTCACCTTGGACAGAACACGGGTAGCGAACTGCTCCACAAAGCGTGAGGCGTCAAGTCCAAACGGAAGCTCCACAATGATCTTCTCGAGAATGAGCTGGCTGATCATTTCCAATGAGCTCTCAGGAATACGGCGCTTGACGTCTAAGATGTCGCGTAGCATCCACGTCCAGCTGTCGAACAGTAGAACACTGCTAGTACTCGACGTATCGCGACGCCAGATATCCTTGAGAGTGTCGAAAGTGCTTTTCAGGAGCTTCTCCAGCACATCAGTTGGAACGCGGCAGGCTGCCGTTGATAGCGCTGCAATGAGCTCGACTTGGACATTCGTGTCGGCATTTCCAAACCACGTGCTACACAGCAATTCGCTCGCCAATAGCTCGTCACAGCTTCCTTGTGTTGCCATGAACCGAACACAAGCGACGCTGGTATCAACAGAGCAAAAGCGCAGCATTACGCGACGTGCCAATGAAGCGAAGTCCAGCAACGGCAGCACCGATCCCATCGACGTCAGACTGGTTAGCAAGGACTTAGCCATCTGACTTTCTCGGATGCTATCAGTGTCCGGTTGATCAGGACGGCCGTCCGACGGGTTCGTTTGCCGCAGCCATTCAAGAGTTTTCAGCAACAAAGTGCTTGACGGGAGAGTACGAAGCTCCACATCGAACGATTTCTTCTTCTGGGAAACGTAAAACCCGTCTGCAGCCCTCGCAATAGCGCCAAGAACTGCACAGGAAAGCGCGCAGTGCCCTCCTGCCTTCGTAGACTCCGCTCGAGCAAGTTTCACGAGTGCTGTGATAGTACTGGGATCAAGTGTCAGCTCGACGCTTCCCTCCACGTCGACCTTTGCTGGTACAAACGATCCAGAAACGCCGAAAGACAAGTGAAAGAAATTGGCGATGCCGGACAACATCAGCGCACCGACAGCGTCCTCGTGGCCGCCTTCGCCTCCAAGCTCTCTTTGAATCAGTTCGACAACCAGCCTGGTTTGGTTCTGAATAGCGCCAGGGAACCCTCCAAACGATTCCTCACGACACAGAACATGTGCCGCTGCCAACACCACGAAACCCCTATCGAGGCTGCCAGCGCCAGCGTCAGCAGCACGCCGAATGCAAGCGGCGACAAACTTCTCCAGATTCGACGAAGGGACCAGATTAAAGTGTACGCATTGCAGCAAAACTGGTCCCAGCACGACGGCAACGACGTTATCTGAAGTACTTGTTTCCCACACAGCCTCAACAATGTGCCGCACGTTCTTCAGCCAGTCCAAGCGTTTGATGCTCGCCATCCCACTGGCCAAGCGCGCTAACCCCATTGACGATGCCCATCGCAGCAAAAGACCACCAGTTGACGAGGTTGGATCGAATTGGGCTGAAACGCTGTCAACAGAACTTGTCTCCGCATAGAGAGGGAATACCACGTCCCCGCTTGATGATGAAGACGTGCTCTGCAGCTTTGCATGATCAGGATGCAAGAACGACAGCAGAACGCGCTCTGCGATCGGCTTCACTCTTTGCTGCCTCCATTCAGTCACCTCAAAGGGTTCCAGATCATCCGCATTCGTGTACAGAGCAGCAATGTGGCTCAGTCCCAACAAGGCGCAGGCGCTCAAGAGCTCGTCAGAAGCGCCAGAAGCTAATAACTCCGTGAAAATCTGCTCCATTTTCGCCAGTTGGATGCAGAAATTGCTGGAGTCTTCACGTGCGTCAACCTTTCGTCGACCAAAAGCGAGCTGAAGTGCGATTGAAGTGCCAAGAGACGATACACGAGCGTCACCTTCGCCAGATGAGAACACACGAGCCTGCTCAAGCGACAGCGCTAGTAGACGCGAGAGTTCTTCAACCGTTTCCTCGTACTTCAGGCGCAATTGAGGGTTCTGCCAATGTCGAGATTCGCACAGTTGCCCCGCCAACGCTCCAGCAGCCAACGCACCCGCTAGTTTCGTGCGAGTATCACGCAGCAGCGAGTCAATCAAGCTGGTAACTCCTTCAAAGAACACACGAAAGGCTACGTCAGCGTCATCGACGCCAACCGGTGTCTTGAGGTCCGCAAGTACTTCTAGTGACGACGTGTAGGTCGCCATAAATCCTCTCCAACCCTTCATCAACCCTTGAATCCGTAAGAACACCTTGCAATTCGCGTCAGTACTTGCTGAAGCCCACGGGAATTCCATCGCTTGAACCACTGTCGCCACTGTTTCCACCAGCTCGTCCACGTTTTGCGTGGCAAGGCGAACAAGTTTGTCTTTCCGCTTGGCATTTTTCGTATCAATTGCTGCCTTTGGTTGATAGGCCAGCAGAAATCCACTCCAGTCCGAAACGGAGGACGTTGTAGGATACATTGCTTGCACCTCAACTCTCGACGGTAGAAGCGCCTTCATCTCCTTCGTGGCTGCAGCAGAAACAAGTGCAACCGATCCTAATTGATGAGACGTTTGTTGCTGTGTAAGCTTCTCCCCTGACGCCGCAGACGCAATTCGTTGCCCACGTCCAACGCCTGCAGTAAGCTTCGTACTCTCACGACCGATAACTCGAGCTATCAGCTTTTGAATCTCAACGCGAACTTCTGCGTTTTGTTCGTTTTGAAGCCGCTGCATCAAGTCATCGACTTGTTCTTCCACTTCTTCTTCAGTCATTTGATCCTCGTCGTCACTATCTTGCCCCTCGTTTCCGTCAGGCATGCAGAGCCCCAGCATTTCAAGTGGAAACTCGCACATCGCCGCATACGCGGCCTTCCGCACCTGTGGATGTTCACTGTCCGCAAACTCCCACGTCTGGTTAAGTAGCTTTGACGCGTGCTTTTCATTCGCTGCGCTTTCAGCGCCACCCAGTGCGTAAAAGCAGCACAAACGCTCCTGGTACAGCGGCTCATCGACGCAGGTCACCTTGTTCTTACGCATCTTCTGGTAGATGATCTTGAACGCCACGTAGAAGTCCAAGCAGTCACCACCGCATAGTGCGGTGATAGCGTTGATGCCCATTGAGACAACAGATGCCAGCTTGTCCTCGAGAAATGCCTGAATGGACGAAATGAACTGCACACCCAGCTCCGGGTCTTTCTCACACAGTGTCTTGATCGTCGCTATCTTGACGACGTGGCGCTCCACGTCTTCGTCAGCTGAAGTAGGTTCAAGCAGCATCGCCTCCAGTCGAGGGAAAACACGAGACTCGTTCCGCCAGACTTCATACATGAGCTTAAGCGCCATGGATCGCATCTTCGTTGAACCGTTCATCGTATCAATAAGGCGAAGGATGATCCGCATCGTGTCCGTCGTTGTCGCCGCGAGTGCCGCCAGTGAGTACAAACACGAGGCCAACCACTGGCCGAATCGCCGTGCGGATGCACCTTTTCCATTCCCAGTCGGCTGCTGAGAAACAAGGAACACCAGGCTTGCTACCAGTGCTTTCGTGGCGTCGGCGGCCCAGAACTTGGGGCTGCTGTTCACCTGCCGTTCAAGGCATTTCGCCGCGCAGCTACGAAGCGAAGATCGTCCGTCGGACAGCAGCGCCACCAACAGCAAAGCCAACCATTTATCCGTCGACTTGTTGGCATCAGCAGACGCCGCGTTCTCGGGTAGAAACAGCGAATCCAACCAGCTTTGGCAGCCTCTTTCATCGCTAAGCAGCCGGACAGCTGAGCTCGCGTGAGTCGCTGCTTCAGTTGGAGGAGCGGCGTTCTCAGACTCATGCGGCATACGGTACTTGGTCGCGGACTCGATCTGCATCACCAGCTTCAGCAGGTCAGACACAACGCCGTCATGCAGCGAAATCATCGACGATAAGGGCAGCAACAGGATCTCCACGTAGACGCTTCGCTCGCCCATCTGGCCTGAAACAACGTCACTCCCGTACTCCAACGCATGGGCCAGCACACGCAGCATCAGCTTCTGCTCCAACGGCGTTTCGCACTTGTCCACCAGGAAGTAGGCCGCCGACGCGAGGAAAACCGAGCTCCAGAACGCCTCGGGCATTGTTTGGGCCAGCTGTTCCAGTGATTGCAACAGGGCCACGACGCCCACGTCCCTCGCGATGAGGATCTGCGTGGCCTCCAGCACGAAGCGAGCGGTTCTTGCCGCCAGCGCCACCTGCTGCTTGTTGGGAGCCGTAAAAGAGCTCAGCAGATCCACCACCAGCGCCACGTGAGCTGCATAAGCGGCTTGGGAGAGTTGTGCATGCGGCACGAGCTCCAGCGCCTGCACCAGGACATTGGCAATACCTGTGCGCAGGGCCTCGTTCTCCTCCAGAAGACCGTCGAAGTGCCATGCAATGCGACTCAATGCGTCCAGCACGGCAGCTTTGTGGCCTTCCGTGTGCTGAGCGTCCACGAGTACAGTCTTGATCACAGGAGCCACGATACTTAACGTCCTCTTGGCGTCCACCTTGGAGCCCCAAAAGGGCCCATCTGCTGCTGTCAGCGCCGCCAGGTACCCTGGTAGCACGCCGTGGTTGGCGTTCAGGACCTTGAATAGAGTTGCGCGCGAGGTTGACAGGCCTACGTGAACACTCTCCTGAAGTATCACGAACCCCAAGAACTGAGCCTTGCTCGATGGCTCAGTACTGACGGCCGCCGCTTGTTGCAGCTTCGAATATACATTCTGACGGTCCTCGGCGTATTGTTGCAGCCCGAAGACGAGCTGCTGAGACTCCGCAAGCGATGAAGTGGCAATGAGACGGTCCACTGCCTGGTCCACGGCGTCTTCAGCGGCACCGCCCGTCGAGGGCTGCCGCAGCGCCTTGAGAAGCGCCACCAGCGTCGGCGCCATTAGATGCTGTTTACAGATGGGATTTCTAATTCTTTAGCCCGTTTCTAATAGATCTGTAGCCCGTTCGGTGGTCGTGCCTAGAGGTTGCAGTCAAAAAGAGACCCGAACACGTGAGTAGTTGAAGTGTATCTTCACACATTACAAGATCCAGGACTGGCCTACTTGCCGCTCTACTGGGGACCTCAAGACCTCAATTTTTCCTCATCCGAAGAGGATGCGGCGCATGAGGTCAGCGAACTGCGATCCCGAGGCCTCGTCCTCGCCCTTGATGGTGGCACGCAGCGTGCGGCTGGCCTTGTCCACCAGCGTCTCCGACAGGAAGAAGCGGCCCTGCGTGTCCTGCGCGTAGAAGAAGAACTTGTACTGCGGGCCCACGTCGCCCGAGGCCATGGTCACGATGCCGTGCGACGTGAAGGCCTGCTCCAGCTCGTTCTGCGGAGGCAGCACCGGCAGCTGCACCACTGCCTCGGCCACCACAGGTCGGCTGCCCCACTGGCCCTGGAAGGTAGGGGCGTCCATGACAGGCGTCGGGTTGAGCGCAAAGACCGGAGCTTGTGCCTGCGGCGGCGGGCCGCTAGAAGCCGAGAAGTCCATGTCCAGCAGGTCCATGCTGGGTGCAGACTGCGGGGGCGGCGCACTGTTACGCTGCTGCTGAGGCTGCTGGTGCTGAGGAGAGCCGCTGTCATAGTTCTCGTCGCCCTCGTCCTCTTCTTCCTCATCCTCCTCGTCGTCAAGGGGGGCCACGGCGCCGAGCAGACGTGAAGGCGATACGAAGAGCTCGCTGGGCTTGTTGTACACCACGGCGAGCGAGTTGAACTCCTGGAAGAGCTTGTCCTTGAGATCCGTCTCGACTGACTCGGCGAACACGCTGACCGTCTCCTCCGTGCGGAATTGGGCCACAATGGCGGCCGCCTGCTCCGTGGGCTGCTGCTCCAGAAGACGATAGTACAGCAGCGCTCGGTCACGGACATCCTGGTGGTTTGACTCGTTGATAGCAGAGCCGAGCAGCCGGCCCAGCATGCTCTGCATCTCGGGCGGACGCTTGAAGAACAGCTTCATCGTTGCCGCCAGCAACTCAAGAAGGACGGACGGGGCCGCCTCGTCGCTGAAGTCATCGATAAGCTTCTCCAGCACGTACGGCGCACGACGCAGGTCCTGGCCGAACTCGCCTAACAGCCAGACGATCGCGGCTTTGGCAGCGGGTTGCTCCACCGCGCCAATAATGCGCGGTAGAACGGGGAGAACGTCGTGGCGCTTCTCGGGGTACTTGCGCAGCAGATCCTTCATCACTACCAGACTCTCATCACGCACGTACTCGAGGTCCAGCTCCAGAAAGTCCACCATCGTGTCCATGATGTGGTCCTGCATCTGCTCCACGAGCTGCTCCGCCGCCTGCTGGCCATAGGCCTCAGGCACATTGCCACCACCCGGGTACTGCTGCGGGACCGTATTTACCGAAAGGTTGGGGCTCACAGCGACGTCCGCAATGGCATGGATCGCACGGCGAGCCAGCTCCTGGTCCACGTCCGTCACGTACTCGCTCAGCTCCGTCACAATGTCCGCGACATTGGCACCGTCAGCCACGAGGGCCATAATGTCGATCTTGACGTACTTGACGTGCGTGGGCTCGTTGTATCGGTTGTAGAACTGGCGGTAGTCGCGGCTGAAGATGTGCGGCTTCTTGCCCACAAGCAGCAGGATGTGGTGCAGCACGCAGTAGTTGATCTCGTGGCTGCCACCGGCCATCAGCGTCAGCAGAGGCTGGCGCATGCGCTCGAACACTTGGTCCTGGATCTGCTCCATGCCGCGCGACTGCGTCAAGTTGAAGAAACACTTGGCCGTGGCCATCACCACGGCACTGTTCGAGACGCGCAGACACTGCTCCAGCGTGTTCATGATCGTGAAGACCTCGTCGGGACCCGTGGGCTTGTACCTGGCCACGATGTCCAGGATGTTGCACTGGCCCCACTCGTTAAAGTCCGAGATCCGACTCAGCAGGTGCATGACGATGGGCTGGTTGATGGCGATGCCTCCTTCGTCCGACATGATCTCGTTCAGCACCACGAGGCAGTTGGAAACCACCTGCGGATCGCGGTCACGGATCATGTTGTACAGCGTGTCGATCATGTCGCTGTCCTTGATGATCTCCGGGTTGAGCGAGTAGACCTTGAGGATGCCGATGACGCCCGTCTTGCGCACGTAGGCGCTCGTGTCCGTGAGCGACGACTGCAGCGGGTCGTGGATGTACTCGAGGATCGAGTCCAGTCGCAGCGAGCAGAGCGAGCGCAGCGCTAGACCGCGTACCATGGGGTCCTCATTGCGACAGTCGTTGAGCAACGTGTTGATGCACATGATGGCCAGCTCCGAGTTTTTCTGCGCGTAGTTGGTCAGGTACAGGTACACCATCTTCTTGGAGATGAGGTCCTTGGTGTCCACGCACAGCACCATCTCACTGAAGAGGCGGGACACGTCGATGCCCAGCGTCATGTACGCGATGACCTTCTTGATGATCTCGCGCTTGCGCTTCACGTCCTTCTCCACGGTCACCTCGCGCAGCAGCTACAGATCGTACCACAATTTGTCATATTAGTTCTGTCAGTCCATCATTTCGATGGCTAGTATCAAATCTGCCAGTCCCGTACGTTCTTGAGCTCGTTGACCTCGCCCTTCTTCTTGTCCGTGAAGTAGTTGGGGTTGCTGCCGCCCGCGGGTTTCTGCGCGCCTGGGGCTGCTCCAGGAGGGGGCGGCATGCCTCCTGGAGGCGGGGGGCCCTGCGACGGGTACGACGGGTTCATGCCGGCCATGGACGGGAACATGGTGAAGGACCAGAGGAAGTGACCAGGAAGCGGCTACGCGGCAGATCCTCGATGCGGGACGAGCGATCTGGCGACGCGGACTTGGAGTTTGTATCTGAAGTAACGCGTTGTGATTGGTTGAGTGGATTTGAGGTGGTGTACACCACGCAATCTCGAGGAAAGAGAGCATGTTGACACCGACTTCGCACTGCAAAGGGATTAAGTTAAACAGCAACACGTGCACCGACTGTGGCAGCGAGTGTTAATTCGTTCGTGAAGTGGCGTTGAAGAAAAATTACTATGAACGTGTCGAGGACGTTTTGATGATACTCGCCAGCAATCTGGGCTTGGAATCCGAGACAAGCTCTGGACATGCGCAAATATCCACCACTGCAGCTTCATCGTCGCTTCCGCAAAAATGGGTCTGTTTCCCTTGCCGATAGCCCGCCTCAACCTCAGAATGTGGCCTGCACTCGGTGTCCTCAGGAGACACTCTCCTGGTGGATGAGATCAGGCAAAAGCTGCCGCAGCGCAGAGCACCCTGACGTCGAGGCTTGATTTTCCTGACCGTCATGACTCGATCCACGTGCTGTCCGCTTTCGTCGTCGTTCGCCCACACTAGTGAGACGGGAGCAGCACTCCATGTACCCATGATTACTCCGGCGAATCAACACCAGGCACCAGTCGGGCGAACAGCGTGAGGCGAATATCCACTTCACTTCATTTGCCGCCCCCGCCGCAACGTCGAGGTGTTTGACAGCATCCACAACGCTAAAGCTTCTGTCGCCGTGAGTCCAGGCACGGTGGCACCACGGTGGTGCCTGCAAGTTGCTCGCAAAGGCCTGTTCCTCTCCGGTCGCCGCAACCTTTGCTGTCTCACGCGCAGAATGAATGTTGAAGTGAACGCCACCGGACGTTAGTAGGTACAGCCCATTGACAGCGAGTGCCGCCGTAAAGCTCACTCTTGAATTTGCTTCCTTCCAACACAACAGTCTGAGGCAACCGAAGTACCTCTGGTTCCATAGCCAACTTACCACCATGGACCAGCCTCTGACGGTCAATGCGCCGTCGCCGTCGCCCGCGAAGCGCTCCAACCTGCGCTTCGTGCCCACGCTGCTGCGCAAGAACTGGCTGCTCAAGCGCAAACACCCCGTCGCGCTGCTCTTCGAGATTCTCACGCCCGTGCTCTTTATCGTCGTCATGGACCTCGTGCGCACCACCAGCACCGACAAGACCGTGCCCTCTGGGTTCTCCTTAGGCACCACGTCCTACAACCTCTTCAACCCGGCCGGGTGGTCGATCGTGGCGCCCACCACGACGCCCATGCTCGCCACGCCTGAGACCACGCTCTCGGGGCTCATGCTACACTTGGGCTACGCGTCCTTCGACTACGGCCGCCTCATGAAGACTTTCACGTCGGAGAACCGCTCCATCTGCGAACAAGAGCTCGCTCTCGGCGGTCGCGTGAGTCTCAACTCGTCGTCGCCCTACGCGCTCCCGTCCGAGTGCGAAGGCCGCGTGTCACCGTTCAAGTTCGCCATTGCCCCGGACGACGCCTTTACGAGGAACTACTTCTTCGAGACCATGAAGTTGTGGTACCCGACTGTGGTTGTCAACGACTCCTCCAACGCGTCACAGCTCGTGATCCCGTCCTTCGAGGACAGTACTGTCTTCTTCGACACTGAAGATGCCCTGGAGAAATACGTCAAGTCGTCGGACTACGCCAAGGACGAAACGCAGCCACGCATCTTCGGTGCTATCGTCTTCACGGAGCACCCGACGGACGCCAATGCGATCGGCCAGCCTGCGTCGATTGAGTACACACTGCGACTCAACTCTACGTACGTCGGAAACAGCGACGAGGATCGCTATATCCCGAGAACTGTAGGCGGCCGCGGTGCCTCGCTTTGGAATTCCTTCGAGCGCAAGCTAGAAACCACAGACTACCAACAGTACACGACGAACGGGTTCATGACGCTGCAGACGCTTGTGACGCGCTTTGTCAACTGCTTGCCCGACTGGGACGCCAGCATCAAGGCCACCACGGGAGCCTGTCAGATCAATGCCTCCACCGCGGTATCGACGAGTGATTTGGACCAGCGTCTGCTGGAGACTGTGGTCAACGACCCAGCCACCAAGTACTCGGGGGTCTTGTTTAACCAGTT
>JAABLK010001126.1:0-10858 GCA_012295415.1 Phytophthora chlamydospora | reverse complement strand
CAACGAATATTTTTGACTGTCCAGGTTGCTCCTAACTTTTGGTCCTCTTGGTATTTCTTCGCAGAGCTCCATCTTGGCGATCCTCTAGTGATTCATTACATGTCCACCTTCAACTTGAAGCATTACGGCCAGAATCGAATTTGCTCTTGAATCGAATTTGCTGCCTCGTTGTCAAAAAGACCATGGGTAGTCACACGGTGACGCTGAAGCTACTGCAGCGCTTGAGCGACCAGAACAGGACTGAGAAGCTGCGAGAAGCGATGGAGGCGTGCGGCGTCTTGACACTGAGAACGTTCTGTCAGGATGTGGGGCTGCGCGTCAGACGCAAGAAGTACGAGGCGTACCAGTGCAAGGCCGGCTTCATCGAGCTGCTCACCAAGAAGCTGGCGATCAAGACGAAGGCGAAGCGCAACAAGATCACGATGAGATCGTCGCCTCCACCGTCGAAGAAGCAGAGCTACTTGCTGCTCCTCGGGTTGATCCTGTCGGAGGTCATGCCATCAACTCTCCTTGAAGAAGTCTTGTCGCGTGGAGGAGAAGCTGCAAGTGCTGCTATTCGCACCCAGTCGGCCCAAAAGAGGAAGCACAGGCGCAACATCCAGCCAGCGTCGGTGGAGAAGGCAAGCACGCTGCTGAAGGAGATTTTCCCGCCAGGCTCTCGCGCTGCAGCGATGGTGGACACCGAATTGACTCAGAGTCTGCAGTGGTTGGCAGCGGCACAGCCAGATGACGGCGAGGACAGCGAGGGCTGCTTCATGAAGGCGTCCAACTAAGCAAAGCAGGACTTGCTCGCTAATGAATCATTAGGGAACTAACCTAGTGCACTCCCACTTTGTTGCCGTTCGTGATACTCAAACTCAGTGAGAGAAACAGGTTGCGCCAGACAACCCGCCATAATTGAACTCGCAGCCTCCATCCAAGATGTCCGTGACGATCGAGCTCCTGCAGCACATGGCGAACGAGAGCAGGACGGAGGAGCTCCGGAACACGATCTCGACGTGCAATTTCAAGCACGTGCGGTCGCTCTGCCAGACACTAGGGATACGCATCCGAAGCAAGAGGTTCCAGGCGTATCGTACGAAGGCCGACTTCGCAAGGTTGCTGGTCGACGAGCTCCTGGGGATTACTGTGGGCGATAACCGCGGTCCGCCATCGTCTAGGTCGCCTGCGACTTACGCCAGTGAACCTCGTCCTATCACTCCGATGTCCTCCACGACGACCGAGCCGTTCCTCGACATCGTGATTCCGTCACAACAAGAAGAGGGACAGCTGCAGACGGACGATGCCACTGCTGCCTCCACGACTGAGCTACGTGCCAAGACACTTCAACAACTGGGGATTGCAGTGCAAGTAGATGACGAACGCACCAGCAAGCACATCTTGGAGCGCACGCTCTTGATGGTCTCTATAGAGAAAGCGGGGAAATCCCTGAAGGAGCTCTTCCACCCTGGCTCCGATGCTGCTGCGGTCGTCCGCGATGAGCTGGCGTCACGCTTGAAACGACTGAAGAGAATGCAGCAGCAAGATGACGAAGAAGAAAGCAACGAGCAGACGTGATCCGCCGAGAAACACGCTAACGTCGCTAAAAAAACTCAGTTTTTGGTCGGAAATGAACGAGACGCTAACGCGAGCAGTCTTGACTGCATTCCACTGAGTCTAATGGGAAAGTGTTCGCTAGTAGCGCACACCGGAACGACGACCTGGAGTACACTGCAAGTTGAAATATGGCGGCGACGAGCAAGAAAACTGCGAACCTGCCAAGCGATAAATTCGAGGTTTTGGGATGACACATCTCGTTTTGTCGAGCTGATCGCTGAAGTTAGCAACGTCGCCAGTGGTTTGAGTCATCAGCAGCGAAACTGCTCCACGTGCCATGCGAGCACCAGCAAAAGTGCCACATGGGACGAGGAGATCAACGGTCTCACATTGCACAAGCTCACATTGCACTTTTGTACAGGTTGACGTCATTCAAGCCATGTACCAACCGCCGAAGTTGCTGTTCAGGTCGCTTCTGCCAAACTCCACGATCCTCCCACTCACTCCACCCGTTTGCCGCCCGCACGGCAGGTATTCGCTCACAGCGACGAAGTTCTCGGTCTGCCTCGACATGACGCGCGACGGTCTCCGCAAGCTCACCGCAAAAGCTCCAGTTCAGGTCCGCCATTTGACTGACTTGGCTTCACTATGTCGGATGTTGAAGCCGGGCTCTTTTATATCGACCAACCTGACTCCGAAACGGCTCCGTTGCTGCGCGGGAAAATGAATGGCCGCGACGGGGCCAGATGTGCACACGTTGAAGAGCCCGCGCGGAGCAGGGGCTCTTATCAATGACGCACAGTTGCTTGTATCTGTCAGCACGGCGCTCAGTTATTGCGCCAAGTGGCAGGAATCGCTCTATTTTGGTCTGCAGTTCCGACGGTCGCAGAAGAACCTTCTCCGTTTCTAGAGAAAATCTGTCCGTTTTCGCATATTTAGCGTTACCAAAGTCGAAACCGCCGGACATACAAAAAGTCAGTCAACCAATTTTGGCGCCAAGCGATCTAAAAATGAATTAAACCTCGGAGAAAGTCGCCTTTAAAACCTCTTGCTTTCAGTATTGAACTAGAGGGAGCGCCTTCTCGCCTGTTCTCATTCTCGATATAAATTCTAAGCAAGGAAGGCGCACGCGTTCGCCAAGTGCCAAACTGCCCGCGCCCGCCATGCTGACGACGGAGAGCGCGCCGCTGGACAGCTCGGAACGCCGCACGGAAAGCCGCCACCGCCGCAGAGAGGCCGTCGCGCCCTACCCTTCTGCCAAGCGCGAGAAAGAGGATCCCGAGGAGGACGAGGACGCCGAGTTCTTCCCCCAAGAACGCCCCACGGGCCACCCACGACGTGGCAGCGGCTTCTTTGCGCGTCTAGCCAGCTACATCCCCATCGTGGGGAAACTGGTGGCCGAGGAGGACGAAGAGGAGGAGATGCAACCTGTCATGGAGACGGAGGACGTCCAGACGACCCAGGAGGACGTAGACGACGAAGAAGAGGTCGAGGAAGAAGCTGAGACTGTTAAAGAGACCGAGAAAGAGGAGGAAGTTGAGATGGAGCAGGAGAAGACAGAGACGCCCCCTCAGTCTCCTGTGAAGCCAGTGGAGAAGCAGCCGACGCCCGAGGACGACGAGATGCTGGACGAGCCGTCAGCGCCCGTGACGCGCGCAACGCCGTCTTTTGTGACTCACAAGGAGCCGCAGCTGGCCACGCCGCCACGTCACCACACTAAGCGCGGCTCCCGGGTGTCCCGCTCGCCTTCGCGCGAAAGCGGCGCTGAGAGCGGCGAGAGCCCCGCCATGATGCGCCGTAAGCGCGGCGATAAGCGGGTTTACCTGCCCGGCCCGTCCCAGCAGTCGAAGAAGCTGCGCATCACTGGAGCCCAGAGACGACGCAAGTCCTCGTCCCCTTCGCCGCACGACTCGGCGCTGACGGTTATTAAGCAGAAGAAGACCATTACGATGGAGGAGTTCCAGCAGCTGCAGCACCAGCTCCACGAGATGGTGGAGTCCACGCCTCAGACGGCGCTGGCCATGACGCAGGCCGCGCTAGCCAACGGCCTGGAGCGCCCGTTCACGCGTGGCTTCCCTGGGCCCACCTCCTTCCCGGGATACGTTCCTGGCTCCATTGCCCACCAGAACCACGGTGCGCTTGTCGCCCAGGACGACAGGAAGCAGCTGGCCACGACGAACGGCGTGCCGTTCGGCAAGCGCCCCCGGAACCGTGAGAATGGACCCATTCTCTTCTCAGGCTCGACGCTGCGTGGCCAGTTGACTCGGGAGGAGCGATTGATGCGCAAGCCACGTCCGTCGCGTCTTTTGACCGGCGCCAAGCGCGACGCGGCTGCGCGCAATGCATACTCGGCCGCGGTTGCGGAGAAGATCTTGTCCACGCTTAACAAGGTGCAGACCCCGCTGGAGCGGGAGGCGCAGAAGCCGACGCCGTCGACGTCAATGTCATGGGCTAAGTATCACTTGTCACTAGTGGACAGCGAGAAGAAGAGTCTGGAGAACGAGATGGTGATTGACAGCGACGACGTGGCGCCTCCGACGAGTACGATCCCCCGCGTCGCCTTCCCTCAGCCCACTCAGAGATCTGCCACGCTGTCCTTTGGCAGCACTCTCGAGACCCCCACGAAGCCCACAACCGGCACATCGACTGGTTTGACCCCCACATTCTCGCCACAGGCGGTGTCCATGACTCCTGCACCCACGCAGCCGACAGTTGAGATGATGGGCGAGTTTAAGTTTACGCTTCCGCTTCGCACTGAAGGAGCGCAACAGGTGAATCTGGCCGACGAAGACACGCGCGTGCTGTTCGTGTTTTCTCCCCCACCGAGTATGTGCGAGCCGCCTGTGAAGCCGTCCGCCCAGAAGACTACCGCGAAGACGAATAGAGGCGCTGCTCTGTTCAACTTTATGCCGTCGTCGCCCAAGACGAAAGCGGCCGAGTGGTTGTCGAAGCCTCCGTCGGCGAAACAGACTGAAAAGCCGAAGGCTCCTGCTGCACCCAAGCAGGCGGAGAAGCCTAGTGCACCAGCGTCCGCGCCTGCTGCTTCATCCAACGGGGCTGTGAACCCCCTAGCGAGGTTTATGCAGCTGAAGCCTGGACAGTGGAAGTGCCCTGGATGCAGCGTCTTGAACGAGGCGACGAGTGCCAAGTGCCCGTGCTGCGAGACGGCCAACCCTGGAGGCGCGCCTGCAAGTAAGGCTGCTGCCCCCGCAGCGCCGAAGGCTCCTGGGGCGATTTCCTCCAGCGGTTTTAGCTTTGGCGCGCCCGCGTCAGAGGCCAAGAAGGAGAAGCCAGCCACTGGCTCGATTACAGCAGGCGGATTCAGTTTCGGAGCGCCCACTGCGGACTCGAAGAAGGAAGCTGAGAAGCCGGCTGGATCGATCTCGTCTGGTGGGTTCAGTTTCGGTGCTCCGGTCGCCGCTGACACGAAGAAGGACGTTGAGAAGCCTGCTGCGGGTATCGCGTCGGGTGGATTCAGCTTTACTGCCCCTGCCCCTGCTGCGGAGACACCGGCCTCTGGTGGGTTTAGCTTCGGTGCCCCCGCTGCGTCGGGCGAGTCTGCGAGCGCTGCCCCCATTTCGTTCGGTTTCTCGGCTCCTGTCAAGAAGGCCGACGATGCTGTTACCGAGAAGCCTGCTCCCGCTGCGTCGTTTTCGTTTGGTGTGCCTGCAGCGTCGGCTTCTGCTCCGACCTCGACAGCCCCGAGCACCACCAGTGCATCCAGTGGATTCACGTTTGATGCTGCTAGTGTTCAGGGATCCGGTAAGGGCAAGCGTAAAGCTTCGGAGACGGAAGAGGAGTCGACGAAGGATGCGGTTCCATCGTTCAGCTTTGGTGCGACCGCGGAAGCACCTAAGCCGAGCAGTGCAGCTGGTTTCAGCTTTGGCGCCGCCCCGGCGATGAAGCCTTCGAGTCCGACGGAGTCGGAGCGTCCTAAGAAGCGCGTGGCCCCGTCTTTTGTTGCGTCCGACGCGAAGCCTGAGGCGTCGATGCCGACGTTTGCTTTCGGCGCTGCGTCCAAGCCACCCCAGGTGCCAGCTAAGGACACTGCGGCCTCGACTTTGTCGGCTCCAGCCTTCGGTTTTGGTGGGCCAAGTGCCTCGGCTGCTGCTGAGCAGCCCAAAGAGACGACTGCCCCGGCGTTTAGCTTCGGTGCCAGTTCCACGGCTAGCGTTCCGACAGAACCCACACCAAAGGAAACGGCGGCCCCTACGACTGGCTTTACGTTTGGATCTTCGTCGGCTGCACCAGCATCAAAGCCTAGCGCTGGCTTCGGACAGGGGGCTGAATCCAAGGCTCCTGCCTTTTCGTTTGGTGCTACTTCGGCCAGCTCGGCGCCTGCTACCTCGGTGCCCGCGACGTCAGCACCGGCTGCTTCCACTGGATTTACTTTCGGCCAGAGCGCCACGACGCCGGCTACGAATGCGCCTACGTTTGGTGCTGCTCCTGCTGCGTTGTCAGCGCCTGCATTTGGTTTCGGAGCTGCTACGTCGGCGCCAGCTACAACGTCCTCCCCCATGGCCATGTCACCAGCTCCCGTCTCGACGCCTGCGTTCTCCTTCGGCTCGTCGTCCGCTCCGCCCGCCGCATCCTCCGGCTTCGGCTCGTCTTCGGGATCGACTGCGTTTGGCCAGACGCCTGCTAGCACTTCAGGCTTTGGCACTTCATCAACGGCTTTTGGATCGGCCTCGTCCGGTGGCTTCGGGTCTGCCAACGGCGGCGGCTTCGGCAGCTCGTCCTCTGCTGGTCCCTCAACTGCCTTTGGCAACTCCACATCGACTGCGCCGGCTCCGGCGTTCTCGTTCGGCGCTTCAAGCCAAGCACCTGCCGCCCCTGCTCCTGCTGGCCAGCCAGCGTTCGCGTTTGGCGCATCGAGCGCTCCTGCCCCTAGCGGATTTGGAGCCGCGCCTGCGCCTTCAAACAGCTTTGGCTCGAGCGCTCCAAGCAGCGGCTTCGGTGCTCCTGCACCCGGAGGCTTCAGATCTTCAAGCCCTGCTCCTGCATTTGGCAACCAGCCTGCCCCTGCCTTTGGCAGCAGTCTCCCGCCGCCGTCGACCACGTTCGGTGCCCCGGCGTTTGGCGCTCCTGCGGCTGGCGGCTTTGGTAACGGCCCCCCGAGCTCTGGCTTCCGGACGCCCAGCCCAACTCCTGCGTTCGGTGCTGCTCCTGCAGCCCCGGCCTTCGGCGCCGCCCCCAACACGGGCTTCGGTGCTCCGGCTCCTGCCGCGAGCTTCGGGGCCCCTGCCGCTGGTGCCTTCGGCGCCCCCGCTGATGGCGGATTCAACATGGGAGCGGCCCCCCAACACGCCAAGGGCCGTCGCATCCTGAAGGCCAAGTCTCGCAGCCGGAGATCATAGAAGCAAGAATGAATCAATCCACTATGAAATGTCTTATTGAAAAACTGTGGCGAGAGCGACTTTATGAGGAGGAGCGCTAAGAAGCAAGATGCTGTGGTGCGGATGGCGCTGGGACAGAAGGAAACGGAGACGCATGTTGATAATCAACTTATTTACCCTTTGCTTGCATGTTTTTCATGTTTCCTTTTGAAGAAGCAGAAACTTGCTCGAGAAGGATCAAGGGCGTTGCCTAATTTGGGCGTCCTGTGCAGCGATATAAAAAGCGTGGAGCGTGATGCCAGCGGCGATGACCGTTCTTCTATCCAAGGACAAAGTTTGTTGTTGTCTTCGGCATACCAAGTCTCGTGTTGGTGAAGAGAAAGATGGCAGACATGACGGGCGTATCGACGGCGGCCGTGAGCATCGGCAACTACAAGGGCGTCATGCTCTGCAACCGGCCATTCAACGGTGTTTCCAGCAGTGAGTGACCTTCGTGAACGAATATGGGGATGAAGTGCTGATCGTGTTGACTGCCTTGCTGCAGCTCTGGCGAAGGAGAATCGATACGGTGCCAAGTCGAATAACAACGCTGTGGACAACAGCAAGGCCGCTTTCCTGGCGGGCAACCCGGGCGAACCTCTAGGACTGAACGTCCCGATTCTCAGTGAGCCTGCGGTGAGTAGAGTACCTTTCTACTCGATGGTTTACGCTCCGAGATTGGCTCATGAAAAAACGCTCTGTTGACTTGAAACCCAGCATGCAATTTCTCGGGACAAGAAGAATACGGCCTTGTCCAAGCACAAGAAGTGGCTGCACGACTTGCAGAAGGAACGTGCCCGACTTCAGGAGGAGCTCACAGAAGACGAAGCCGCTGCTCAAAAGCGGCGAGAACGATTCTCTCAACGAGAGGCCAAGATGCGTGAGGCGGTTCGCAACAACAACGACGAGGATGCTGCACAAGACAAGAAAAACAACTTCAACCGCCCCATGTGGGCTCTTACCAAGGCTACAGCGGAGGAGAAGCTCGACAGCTTGGAGGATGCTGAAGCGAACGACCTCATCGAGTTCGCGAACAATCTCGACATTGAGCAGTTCATGGACGACGTCGAGATCAAGGCGCGCGTTGCCCAAGTCGAGCAGCAGCTAGCACAGGTACAGTCCATTGTCGACTACGAGGAGGCCGAGGAAAAACGCTGTGAGCGCGATCAGCAGCGGCTTGAGGAATTGGCCAACGGTGGCGGCGCTTTCAACGGGAACGATCTGTCTCGACTCGGATGGGATCGTGCGGATGCCAAGGACGACGACGATGCCATGAGTGTGGCCAGTAGCGTGCTGTCCGAGTGCAAGTCCATTCGATCCGTGCACTCCGTTCGGTCCGTAGCTGCGATCACCAAGCGCGTCGAAGCCAAACTGCTCACGGACGGATCTGGAGCTTCAGCACCTTCCGAAGCAGGCAGCTCCACGCCAGCACCGCGCATCGTGACTATAGACGAGGAGCAAGGCGCTCGCATGCAGATCAAAACCCTACCGAGCAATTTGCCCTACATCCACCGCAACCCTGCCATTTAGTCCCAAGACAAGATGGAGATAGCGACTCTCGAGAAGCTCACAATAATATACCATATCCAGACTCCTTCAAAGCGTCGCTTCCTTTCCAATTGACACCTCTGAAGCATGGGCCGGCGCAGCGTGGCTTCCCAAGTGGAAGAGGCCAAGAAGCACGGCATGCTCCACCTTATTCAGTACCAACTCACACGGGTACCTCCAGAACTCTTCTCAGGTGTCTCCTCTGGCTCCTCGGGCTCAGCGTCCGCAGAGTTGGCCGCCACCCTCGTGCGACTCGATCTCAGTTTCAACCAACTTGAAGGTACACACGCCATTCCTGACGAGATCGGATCGCTCACAGCACTGCGCGAGCTCTACGTGAACAACAACCCGCGGTTGAAGCAACTACCGAGCACACTAGTTCACTGCACCAAGCTTCAGGTTCTGGACGCCAGCTCCTCAGCACTAAACGCACTCCCACAAGAACTCGGTCGCTTGCAACACCTTCGCGTGATCAACATCGACGACACGCCGTTGCAGTGTCGCTGGGAGGCCAAGGGCCATATCTTACGAAGGAACGAAGACGACGATCCACTGATCTTCTCGATAAATTACAGCGACAATAACCCCGTGAATCCCAACGAGGCAGCACCAACGCCGTGCCAGCAAATAGTCCGCAAACTGCGACGCAAAGACGAGCGTGAGCAGCTCAAGCGCGAGTTGTACGACCTGCTGCGCGACAAAACGTACCGGCTTGAGCGGTACGACGACAGCGCCGCAGTGAGCGCTGTGCTACACTCCACGCTCCACCGGGTACTCAAGCTTTTCCCTCAAGCTGTCGATGTCCGCTCCCTCCTGCGCAACACGGAGCGACTCTTTCCACGTGAGTTTTCCATCCAAACCTTCGAGAAACTTGATGCCACACGTGTGCGCCGCGACTTTGATGTGCTGCGAACCGCGACTGAGCGCAAGAAGCGCGCCGCGGACCTGGAGCTCAAGATCCGCAGTCTCTACTTCGACCGCATCGACCCCACGACGGTGGAAGGCATGGTCCACCAGATCTATGCCCACCTGCCCGAGCTTTCCGACGTCAAGTTCCTCATCAAACACGCAGCCAAACTGTTCCCCAAAGAAGCTCGGAACGTGGACGGCAAACAGATCCAACAAGACCTCGTAGCTCTCCAGCAGGAATTCGCACGCGAGCGGGCGGCTGCAGTCGACAAGCTGCTCGTAGCTGTGAAGACGCTGTACAGCGACACGGAGCCAGACAACGTGCTCGCACTCGTCACCAGCGTGGCCGCTCTTTTCAAGGTAAGCAAAGCGCACGGCGAATGTTCCTTCCGTCCTTGTTTCTCACGTGTCTTGGTATCTTGGATTGTAGAACACGAAAGAGCTGCTGAGCCTTGCTGCGGACGCCTCGGCGCTTTTTCCTGCAGATTTCCTGAACGCTCAGCCAGCCGAAGTTCGTGCCGGCTTCTTGCGAATGAAAGCCGACGTCATGGGAGCGGGGAGCGGGGCCACAGGCAATACAAACGCCACGGGTGCTAGCAGCCCGTCGCGCTAGCAGGAAACGTCACGAGGCGCATCTATTGGCTCGATAATCAATCGGAGGGACGCTCTCCGTCATCCTGCTCCTCCTCCTCTTCTTCCTGCTCGTCTTCGCCAGCCTCATCGCTTTCATCTCCTTTACTGCTGCTCTCCTCACGCTCCTGGGCGTTTGTGAAGAACGATCCGCGATGCTTACCGCTGCTGGATTGAGTCACTTGAACGTGTGCTGTAAGACTTTCTTCAATCTGGTGAAGCTTGAACGCGCGCACCTCAGTGCCGCTGATGTTGATATGTGCTTGTGCTTGTGTACAATCTTCAGCAGTCGGGAACATGAGCAGTACGTTCCAGTCTTTCAGCTTGCCAGTCCCATCTTCCGTATCTTTTCGAGCACTGCGGCAGCCTGGCACAGGCGCCACAGAGCGCACCGACACTTGCAGCACTCGATCATCGCGTGGGTCTATCGTACAGTACGTGCGGTGGATCGGAGCGAACACCTTGACGAGCCCTTCTCCTTCCCCTTCATGCGGACTACTGTCGTCGTTCTGCTCAGGGATCTTCTCCACGAGCACGAAAGCCTCGGGATTCATCACCATCAGCAGCTTCGTAGGCATGAGCAAGAAGCGCTGTTCACGGTACATGCACTTGAGAGAAACCATGCCATCCAACGGCGCTGTGCAGGAGCCTTTTCCTCCCGCAGCATTGGCCAGCACACTCGTGCGAGGATGACGGTAAACCACCAGTTGCTCCAGGCCGTCGTCTACGTAACTCGCGTCAAGAAGTTCACGCAGCTTTCGTAGCGTGAGGAAGACGCGCATGGACTTACGACACACTTCCATCTCATTCGAGGGACGACGGAGCGCTAGTGTGTCCCTTGAGCCAGCCCAAGCAGGAGA
>JAABLK010001125.1:0-10858 GCA_012295415.1 Phytophthora chlamydospora | reverse complement strand
TTAGAGCGATTTTGCTGAGGTTTCAAAAGTGGGAAAGGTGGGAAAAATCTTGATTTTCCCACTTTTGAAGCGGTCTGTTCATCAGCTACCTCTTCAGCCACTATCTGAGCAAGTTCCTGTCGTTGATGTCTCGTAAAGAATACGCAGCGACGGGTCGAACACATGCCTGATGCAGACAACAGGGACACATGACACTCATGAGCTCAGGGCGCTAGGAATGCAGCTAGAGAGGGAAAGGGTGTCCTCAGAGGCAACAACGAGTAGATGATCTGGCCGACAGCGCAGTCAGTGACGTGCAGCACGCCACAGCGCGAATAGGTGGCTGGCATCCTTTGGTTAGCTCTTTTTACAATAGGCCTCTTGTCGAGTTGACTGAAAAATTGGCATAACCGGGTTAACCCGGAGGGGCGGGTCTTTTGATGATCCCGCTGGAAAGTCTGACAGATGTCGAAGCACTCACTCTAGCGGAAAAACCCTTGATCAGCGTGATGAGGTTAATCTACTTCGGGAGAGATGTCCAATCGGGATTTGGCTCATCTCTCCCGAGCGCTTGAGATTCTTGGCGATTGTTTTGTTCATTCACCGATTTTCTCGGTCTTTTTCGGGCCTACATACAAGACCAAGTCAAAATGCCGCGTCGGGCATCCGGAAACCGCCAGTCAGCTCGTGACCGGGTTGAAGCTGTTCTATTGGAGCTACAAGAACGTCGTATTGAGCGGGAGCAAGACCTCAACCAGTACTCTAACGCACCTCTACGTGAGGTTGACAACGAAGACACCGACACTCCAAAAATGGACCCTTTTAAGGACCTTGGTGGTCCTGCAGCAATCAAAGACATGACGAACTTCTCCCTACGCGAGTTCAACGAGCTGTGGCTCACTCTCCGCGATCACGTTCACATGAACTACAACGTAGGGCGAGGCAGGCGGTCTGAGATCAAGCCCAAGGACGCATTCTTCATGACACTGGTGATGCTGAAAGAGGGAGGGACCTGGGACAGCAACGCCAAGCGCTTTCGGCTAGCGACGACGACCTTCACCGACGTTGTTACCAAGTTCATCAAAATGTTGACCCCAAAACTATACGTCGACTACGTGGAGGAACGCTGCGATGAAGCAACAATGCGAAGGGCGTGTACCAGGGGCAACACTTTTGACAACTACCCGTGCGCCTTGTACGCGGTGGATGTCACGTTTCAGCAAAGTTGGCTCCAGGCGGTAGTATCCGTGAGAACGGCAAGTTCTACAGTGGCAAACACCACCTGTATGGGCTCAAGGCCGAAGTTTCTGTAGACAAACGAGGATTCGCGATCAACTGCACACAGCACGAGCCTGGAGCCACGCATGACATCACCATGTTCAAGGAGAACAAGGCCTTCCACCTTCAGAAAATTCAAAAGCTTCCGGGGGATGAATCACTGCCAGATGAAGGTCCTCTGCTGGATGTCCATCCAAATGAATGGGTTATTCTAGCTGACAAAGGATACCAAGGGGCAGCCGATTATCTTCGTTGCATCAAACCGAAGAAAGGCAGTAACCTCAGCCGTGCAGAGCAACAACGACAAGATTTCGCACGACCGCGTGATCGTTGAGAATTACTTTGGGCGTCTCAACGTACTTTGGCGAATAACGGCCGACAAATACCGACTGGCGCGGGAGCTGTACGACGACGTGTTTCGACTACGCGTGGGGCTGACCAACGTGCACGTCGCTCACTGTCCTCTCCGGCGCGAGAATGGAGATTGGTACAGACGATCCCAAAATAAGCTCATTGAGCTCGGCATCAACCTCAAACAAAAGCGCCGACTGGCTCAGGAGAAGTACAGGGCTAAGAAGCGACGGCGCCTTTCATCCTCTTTATCTGATTTGGGTGGGGAAGAGAATGCAAGTGAAGATGCTCTCACACAGCTTAGTCAAGCATTTTGATCGCTGTTGAAGTAGTGTCCGAGATGCACGAGCTAGTGGAGATCCTTGTGTTTGACTTGATATTGTGTTGGCCTGAAAAGATCAATAATCACGGTAAAAGCAGAAGTTACCCCCGAATTGACTGTTCCTTCACAAACGCTTCTGTCACATATGGGCTATACCATTTTATGCCAAGCCCAACATGCAATTCGGTGAAGATCTTATATTTGGCTGGTTGCAGTCTAACTAGTTGTGTGATCTAATAAAAAAAACGCCTCTGGTTTGCTAAAAGTGCGATTTGAACCCATATGACGATGCTTTGGATTTGCACAACGTGCTAATGAGGTGACCCTTAGGACTACGATTACTGCCTACCGGCCTGCGGGGCCGGGGATTATCGCAGTTTGAACCACAAAATTCAAAATAAAAAATAAAAATCAAATTTGTATCTCAAACAAGAAGAGCACACCTTTTGCTAGCTGGATCAAACTTCGAGCAATGTATGAATACTTTGCAACATCTGCATTCCATTTGCCGGTTTCGCACGAAAGCCGCGATCCTACACCTGCTTGGATTTGATCAGTGCTGCTATCATCGACATCATTTTCTGTTGACGATGCAAGGCTCCCTTACACTCTTCGCGTTCACGGAGTTCGCGCTCCAGTTCTCGGCGGTCTGCGTCTAGTTGGGCTTTGACCGCAAGCTCAATAATTTGGTGGTAGAGTTCCATCAGCGATGACCGTAAGCCACGACGGATAGGCTCAGTTGCATCCGGCGTCAGATGCACCGAGTGATGCTCAGCACGAGAAGCTGGAAGCTGGCCTCTTAGGTCATGTCCATCGTCAGCAGTGAGAGTCTCATCAGTGGTGGGCTCGTGAACGCAAGCCGCTTCAGCACCCGCGTCACCATCCGATTCGTCGGCCACAGCAGCGGGAGTTGGTTCCGTCGGCTCCTCTAGAGCCACATGGCCCGGTAAGGGCAGCGTTAGACGCCTGCACGAATCATCCTGCCGATTATTTTGACCGTGTTGCGAGCTCGTTGTCGAGGTCGGCTGTCCTTGCGACTCACGCGTTCGTGTTTGGTAGACAAGCATAACGTAGCGCTTGTCAATTCGGGCCTTGGTTCGTCTGGCCATGTCTTGAAGCGATGGAAATGCGCTGGAAGCCGTCAGCGACGACAGGAACGAGAACTTCCGCCTCAAACTCGCTGTCGTCCGGGTACCCCACCTAAGCTCTTTTCTTGCTGCGTACTGGGCTCTCACGTTGCTCCATTCTACTGGCCAGATTGGCAAAAGCTCGTCCGAGATCGCGAGAAGTAGAGATAGTTCCTCCTTGCTGTAGTTCTTGTTCCCGGCGACCTAGTCGTCTACCGAAAGTGTCAGAGTGTACAGCGCGTGGTTTCGTGAAAGCAAGGCATCACCTTCAAGACACGAGTGTAAAATGAGAAGTGCGGATCCAGCTCAGCGTGCGCTGCCTGACCTACGACTCGACGAACGGTCCCTTCGAGTGAAACCTGAAAGGATGGACGACGCAGCTGCAACATGCGGATGGGGCCCTTTCATTATCAACTGAACTCTCTCGCTGTGGGTCTAACTTCAACCTACTTCGATCCAACCCTCTTCTTACCGTGGGATCCGTGAGAGCTTGCAACTGGCTCGAAACGCTGAGGGGTCGCTGATTTTTCTTCGTACTCATCTGCACTTGGTACATGTGTTCCTCCCCGATGCTGCTTACTGTTCTTCCGCGTTTTTCTTGGCTTCGGTTGTTTACCAGAAG
Source organism: Phytophthora chlamydospora (assembly GCA_012295415.1). Taxonomy (NCBI): domain Eukaryota; phylum Oomycota; class Peronosporomycetes; order Peronosporales; family Peronosporaceae; genus Phytophthora; species Phytophthora chlamydospora. The sequence continues at coordinate 7,179 of JAABLK010001125.1, read as the reverse complement.
CTGCTTTCTCATTCGAGCGCTTTCGAGACGCTTTCTTCGGCACGCTTGCATCCGCTAGCGTAGCTCGGTCAAGCTCCATATCGCCTTCGGCTTCGAGCCACCCGCAGGCATCTTCAGCTTGACCTTCAGCGTCTTCAAGCGCAGCTACACTTTTACGTTGCTTTGTCGTGTTAAAAGCTTGACGGGCTGCTTTTGGTTGAATGTCGCCTGCTGCATGCGCGCGTCCTAGTCTAACCTGAGGGAAATGCCTATATGGAAAGCACTTGTTACGGCAAGTATAGCCAAAAGGCAGCACCATTCAAAAATACCGTGCACGTGCAAAACCAAAACGGATAATGCGAATGCGACGCAAACGTTTATTTAATCAATCAAGTAAGAACAAGCATCGCTTATCCCAATTGCTACCTGGTTCACATTAACCAACTCAATTCGCCCACGAACCCTAGTCGAGCGGAAGACACGGGAACCAAACCTCGTCACCATAGTCCACCGTTAGCTCCTCGCCTGCTTCGATGACTTTCGTAGTCACCACGGCAACCTTGACAGCCCTTCGATTGCGCAGTTCGCGAAACGCAGTGTTAGCAGCCCCGGAATGGTTCAAAAACCTCGCGACACTTCCACGCTTCTCGGCTTCAACGAAGGCAAAGTAGCCCGGTTTTGTGGGGCGGGTCCGCAGCAGCATAGTAAAACCGGTGTTGTGCTTCACCTTCGCAGGGTCGGGCTTCGTTTTGTCGATTCCATCAAACGCACGCAACAACCCGCTGTACTCGGCTATAATCACACCGGCATCAACTGGCATCCGAGCATACACGCCGATTTCCACACGATACCGAAATAGTGTCAAGCCAGGGGCCTCCGATGCGAAAGAGTTTCCACGGGTTCCTCCAAGCGAACAGTTGCTTCTTGAACAGAAAATACTCAGCCCTGAGTTTATACACTCGTCCGGGTAGCACTGTTCCGGCACCCGCATTTCTCCATCGCACCAAAGTCTGCGAATGCCACTTTCTCCTCCGGCTTTGTGGGATTGAAAGGCGAGACAATCCTGGACACCGTCGCCGGCCAAGCCACGTGCTCCCGCGCTAGACGGTACAAATCCTTCTGCTCCAAGCCGCTCGAGACCGAAGCAGCTGAGGATACTGCTGATGGAGGGGCGTGACCCCGGCATTCTGCACGAACTCGTCGAAGATCAGCCAATGCGTCCTGGATGTGCGGGCGCTGCATGAACGCCTTGAGCTCCTGACTAGCTGGAGTTGCAGCGTGGTAGACGTGTCGACTGCAGCGGCTCGGCGCGCGCAGTTTTTGGTGCTTCTTCTTACGAGAACGGCGGAGCCAGCCACCAGTGTTCTTCTCGCTCGCCCGATGTTGACGCTGCCGCCGTTGAGTCCCCGTCAGAACCTCATCTTCAAACGCCATGATTTGCGCCACGTCTTGCATTTCCAGGCTTGGTCCGGCGTCAGGGCGGGTGGAGCTGGCTGCCATCGTTACGGTGCCAACTCGCGGGAGCGCTAGCGCTTCCGCGAAAGGAGCTGGGCGGACGTCTGCTGGGAAGGCTGCACATTCGCGAATGAGCGCTCTCTGTCTGAAGGCGGTTGGAATTGAACTTAGCAGCAAAAACAAGGTACTATAGTTGCTCGAACTTAACAGAAAAGACTAGGTACTCAAAGGATGATGACGATACCGATGACAGATTACCGATATACCGATAAATACCGATGACGATGACGCGGACAGCTCCTGCGACACCTAACAAAGTTTTCACTTCGTTCAAACTTCGAATACAGAAAAGGATCTTTGATAACGATGATACAATTTGCTTACAATTAAGAAGATAGGTTTGGCAATATATCACTTTATATTGCCAGACTGTTAGTGCGACCTGGGTTCAACAGTCCGATTAACATATTGACCATTGATGGCCAACTCGGATGAAAAACATTTTAAAAGTTGAAAGGTTCTAAGCGAGCATAAAGCATAAGTTATTCCTAGAACCATTTTGCAAATAATAGAAGGCCGTCAAAGCTATGTCTTTGTATGCTTTTTTAAGTGAGCGTTTTTATCATATTTATTGACAATATTTGGCCAATTAGCTATTTTATCTGATTCCGGCGTCACCAATAGTAAATAGTTTTAGTAGAAAATATCACATTTATTTATTTTCACTATTAGTTCCGACCTCTGCGACGCCGTGAGTCTCATTCAAAAACGGGGCATGTCCTAGGATGAGCACCACAAGGGCTGCCCAGTCGGAAATTTTGGAAGCAGGTTCGAAGTTCGGAAACGGCGCCATTTTTTCTCGCGGCTGAGACCCCAGTCTTCGATTTGCATCGAAAACAAGCAATGCCGTCCGCGCCCAAGAAGGCTGCCAAGTCTGGCAAGGCGCCATGCATCGACGTGGCTACGGCGGCGGAGCGCGGCAAGATCCTACAATAGATCATGCCCAAGCTGCGGGCCAAGTCCAAGTTGAACTACACGGACATCGGCAAGCACTTGCACCCGAGTCGAAGCGGCAAGACGATCAAGAAGGTCGTCATGTACTACCTTCTGGCCGCTCGTGGGGCGAGATAGACCCCGTCGTCGGCGTCAGCCGCGACCCCTACCACGTCAAGCGAATGGTAGGCAACCTAAACAAGAAGTTGCCAAGCGTGACAGACACCCAGGTATGTCTGACCTTGGGAATCAACTCGAAGTCGTACCCTGGTATCAAGTTGAACGTGGAGAAGATTCCGGACGCGTGGACGGTCTCTCCAAGGACCCCACGTTCGCCTCTCAGTACATGAACCAGTTCAAGCCCGGCCACAAGCGCATCATCGCGGCCTTCTTCGCGCTGACTGACCTGGGCGTGGTGGCCACCATACAGGCCAAGACTCTAAGTAGAGTCTTCGTGACGCTCCTGCTCGACTCGAGAATGGTTTTCGGCACATACAAGATTTCGTGTGTCAGGGACCTGCTGGCGGCCAGAAAGAAGGGCCACAATCGAGCTTTTGGTGCAAATCCACCCGAGCGAAACGCAGCACCAGATGATTAGTCTACGCTTGGCTTATGCCTGTGTTTTGAAAGGTTCTCACTTTGTTGTTATCCTAGCTCAATAGACGACGTCTTGTGCTCGAAGGCCTCCATGAACCCATCTTGGAAGGGGATGCGAGTTTCAGACTGACCCGAAAAAAGTAAGTTATGGCAATATCTATACAGCAACATTGGTTCTCATTATTATTGTTTTTTGCTAGTTGATGCTTGCAGAAGGCGACTGAAGAAACAGCGGCAGTCCTACTGCTTCCTCGTCACTGATGAGTGGCGAGATGCCCAGGAGGAGAAGCTCTCCTCGGAGGAGACGATCTCCCGGGCAGGCGGCAGGGAGGGCCTCACCCCGAAAGACAGCGTTGCGCTCCGCTCCTTCTTAGATGAAGAGGGCAGCGTCTTCCTCGAAGAAGAGCGGCACGAGCGGGCGAAAGCAAGCAACAGGAAAATAATGGCGCAAACGCTGTCACTCTTAAAAGATACGGGTGCTTAAAGACAGCATCGGGGGCCTTCACTATCGGATTCCAACAGCTTTGAAGCGTTCCCCCATGATCGAATCATGTCTTCGACACCATACTGATCTAGCATCAGGAACATATCGTTCTGTCGAGAACCCACCGTGCTCAATGTTGATGAAGTTGCCAGTGCGCTTCAAACAGTGTGTGTAAGTGTTGTGTTAATGGGCAGTCTAAAATCCATGTTCTCAATAAACAGATATCGGTGGGCGACGCGACAGTTCATCTGGCGGCGGCGGCTCATTTGAATGACTAATTGACTGTGATGAGGGACGAGGAGTCAAATACATGAATACATATTATTGGGTCGAAAGGGAATAATTGTTGTTGCATCCAAATTAGTTAAGGTCATTAACACAAATTTAATTACCTATATTGGTTAGCCAATACTATTATTGACAAAATATTGCCATTAAATAATAACAGTCGGCTGCAACACCCAATACACTGAAATATCCACACGACCCACCACAGTACTACTGTGCTGACATGGTTCCCTTCAATTCTCGAGGTGGTTTTCTCGAACACTGAACTGGTCATCAATGCTCATCATATTGTGGCATTGATAGTTCAAGCTGCACTATCCGCTTGGCTTCGGATTGCTGGTTCAACGAACACCGTGCTGCTCGGTCCTGCTAACAGATTGTCAATCTTCTCATTGCTCTGCGTGTCAAATCGATTGACGCAAGAAGTGTGGGCGGCAAAACCGAAGCCATCCGTACCGAGGACAGGCCATCCTCAATGTCACTGTTTCCTAAGCACTGAGTTACGGTGTGCAAAAGAAAAACGTCCCCGATGAGACTCGAAATGAGGCTAAACACGCGGCATACAAACCACTAGGCAACTAATGAGCCAGATGGTAAACACGTAGCGCCCAACTCCTAATCCTAGCTACTATGCAAAACACAGGATGCATATCTTCTCGCCCCATGCGTATCCCTCGCGACCGCTCGCACTTCCTCGCAGCCACGCTGCTTGCGTATGCGCCGGCGAGTCAGACGCACGCACGCGCACCAAGACACACACACACGCACGCACTCAGCAACGCGCGGACCCATAGCCGCACATGACAGCGCGCCGAAGGCATGCACCGCGCGTCAATTTCCAACACAATATTCGATGACACGCCCAATCCAGCCAATCACCGTGCGCGAATCAGCCGAGGCGCCTGAGTGACAGCGATGATGCATTTGAAGCTCGTCAAGGTCAAGCTGCTTGCTCGTTGTTGGACAATGACTGGGATCCCGCTCAAGATATAAGCGCGGGCTAAGCGCGCTCAAATTCGTACGCACTCAAGTGCAGCTCCTTTATGGCTGAGCATGCGCCCTAGCTTTGACACGATCCCGTTTGCATGTGTAAAGATTATATCAGAGTTCAATTTGCCCACAAGGACGAAAACGAGCGACGCCAGCCGACGTTGGTGGACCCGAGTCACGGCTCTGTCGGCTGGTTCGGCTGTGTGGAGGGTGTCCGTGTCGCGACGTTCCACACCGGAGTGCCTGCAGACGGTCGGATGGCTGCTTGCTATGATCGAAGAGAGCTGCGAGCGCCAGACCCAGTACGGTCCGACAGCCGACGGCCGAGGTGGCGAGGTCGATTGTGGCGTGGTGCGCTGAAATGCGTCGATGGGGAGTCGTGGGCGGTTGGGAGCGTGCGCGATGCATGTGAGGCGGTGGTGTGCGGTTGCATGCGAGTGCGTTTGTTTGTGGCGTGCGTGGTGGTAGATTTTGTATGTTTTTGCGTGGCGTGGTGTATGTAAGCCCGTCTAGCTCAGTCGGTAGAGCGCAAGACTCTTAATCTTGTGGTCGTGGGTTCGAGCCCCACGGTGGGCGACTGCTTTTGTCTGCTTTTGTCTGCTTTTGTCTTTTGTCTGTTGTCCACTTGGGCTACAACGCCTCGCTCGGCTCTTGGCCGGCTCTCACGCTGCTTGGTCATGGCCTCACGTGTCTCCACGACTCGCGCGAGCAGTTGAGATCAGTCCCAATGACCTGACTCGAGTCGACGCCAGCCGACGTTGGTGGAGCCGAGTCACGGCTGTGTCGGCTGTGTGGAGCGTTTCCGTGTTGTGACGTTCCACACCGGAGTGCCTGAAGACGGTCGGATGGCTGCCTGCTTTGATCGTAGAGAGCTGCGAGCGCCTAGCACCTTGATAAAAATATGAGCCAGGAGGAGATGGACGACAATGTAACTGGGTTACATAATATTGTGTGGCACACATAACCTGTGTGTGTACATCAGTTGTGTGTGTACACCAACTCTACAATTAACCAGAAATCAGTAGGTGGCTTCACAGCCATCCAATATGCATTTGACTGGGTTCTACTATGCTAGATAATGAGTCCCATACATTCAGACAACAGGCGGCTCTGCCGCGATAAACAACAGTACATTCAGTTCACATTTTGAAGCCTAGAGTTCATTGCCTTTGGATAAGGTATATAGATCCTCTGGAGTCCTTAATTAAGGTATTCGTGCAACTTCTCGTATAGAGCTTGCAAGCTACCAAATACACTAGAGACTCTCCGAGTCTGTGTCTTCCTCTGACACTAAAGCTACAGCAGCCCCGCTGCAGACAAAGTGCCATTGCAGCACCTCACCTTAAACTTATAGGCAGCTCCTATACTTCAACGTTGATTGTTGCTCTAACCGCTGAAATGTCAGTCGTAGATGATGGCGGAGTAAACCCCAAAGGGCTGGGCTTGCTAGGAATAAAACGCTAGCGCACCGATATTGACGCTATGAAGCTAATGGTCCGGCATGGCACGGCAGAATGCTCGTTTGCACTGCGTCAGGCACGGCTTCGATGGCGTGGCGACCGCTGACACCTTCACAAAATATAGAGCAGGAGATGGACGGCACGCAAGGATCATCAAGTACTGGGGTGCTGAAATCTTTCCTCAGCGAAGCTGGTTTGGGAATAAATCGAGATTTCCTTCACAAGCAGCACCAAGCAGTTGATTCACTACCGGTGTATAGAAAGCTACGTGTATTTATGGGCAAACCAACCGAAAAAAGGATCACCTGCAGTGATAAGCGAGCCTAAATTATGGCCATGCTGTTTTTAATGGTAGTGGTTATCGCGGCAAATCATGTATTCTTCTGTTTCTGCAAAATGATCGTAGAACTTTAGCTATTTAGCGACGCAGCACTGGCACGTATTTTTATAAAGAGGCAATGACCTCGGTTAGCTTCACTTCTGTTCGTGATCGCTAGCGCGTGTTCAGCTTCACTATCAGATCTACACAATGGTACGCTGCTGCGCGAGTGCAAGAGATGCCGGCTACTAAACCTTGGCTCATTTTCCATCCTCCTCATATCCTTGAAAGACAGCGACGAAGACAGCAACAAGCAGGGGGGGGGCAAAAGTGTGAAGGTGAAACAAACCAGCCAATTGGTAACGGCCACTGCTCCGCGCACGAGGCAGAGCGGAGCCCTTCAAGCTTCTGCAACACAACTATCTGTTTCTCCGGCGTCTAAACAGACCCCTAACGAGCGGCTTTGCAATATCCTTGCATCGAAATCAACTGGTGGAGGTCGGCGTGTCATATCCGCTGTAGAAGGTATGCCGTCTATTGACGCGAGGCCGATGAAACCTTGATCGCTCAGGGGGTGTATAGCGCAGCCCAGGTCTGGGAACTCGGAGCGCAAA